>APFE031726453.1:165466-202848 GCA_000404065.3 Pinus taeda | reverse complement strand
AAATAGATGAGAAGAGGACCAAGAGGGCCAACCTGAGTCTTGCACTTGATTTCCTCTCTTTCTTGATAGAGTTTCGCCGCTTCTCCTTTGTCTACCCAGCTTCAAAAGAACCTGTGGAATCACATAAACATACTACTATGCAAGAAACAAGGATCTAAATTCATAAATAATGCATGATCAGATGTGCATTAACCATATACATGCATATATAAACAAGTACACAAGAATATGGAAGGAAACAAGAATATATTTATTCAGATGAAAAGTAGCAAGAAGATTACAACCATGTGCTCTGACCCGGCATCATCCTCCAGCTAAGAAGCCCTTCTTCACCTCAAGCAAAGCTAACACCCAACACTGTGAATGTACACCAGAATACCAACAACACTTCTCTATAAGTTACAAAATTCCAGCCTCCGGATCTCTGTGATGAGGGATCCATATATAGATGATTACAGAGAGGTGAGTCATCTTTTGGGATCTTGATTAGTGTCTTCTCTCTGATATTTCCTGCTTCCACTTGGAGAATGAAGATCTCTTATTCATCCCTGGTCGAAAATGGAGTGGCAAGTGTCAGAGGGGAAGCTTCTGGAAGATTCCATGATCTTCCACCTCACATTTTGGTCCCTGCCATTTGTCCATTCCCGTCCACTGCACCCTACAGAGGAGAAAATCAATATGCATCACACCTTGTACACTGGGAAGGTGATATGCATTGCACCCCCTACATTGAGCTTTCAGTATGGTCCAGTTTTGACAATTTATGAGCAGTTTTCAGTGGAGAACTTCTGGGAGATGATGTAATCAGTTGACCTTGTTCCTTTATGCAGTGAAGCAACACTTGTAGGGACTTAAGAGCCCTCAGTTTATGGACATTTATGATTGGGGTTGAAGTGCCCAAAAATGTCTATAACAGTTGCCCCCTAAAGCATGAGGTCGTTAATCTTTCTGATTTCAGATGAAATGCTTTACTATGAGGATCGGAAGTTTTTCCGAGCTAGGAGGCGACCTGTAATAAGATACAATACAATACATTATTTTGACAACATTTTTTCATGGTCTAGCTGAGTTGGGCATTCCCATGCTCAGCTTTATAAACTCATTTTCATGTACATAGGATAGACAATCGTCTATGTGACAGATTGATGATATGGACACATCATCCTTTGATTTGGATGATCATCTGTTTGGCAATGATGTACACTGGATGTTTTTATATTCTTGAATATATCGCAGCCCGGATGGATGAAACTAGATCCGGGGTCTTCAAAACTCGGCCAATCTTCAGTCGGAGTACAAGTCGATCCGTGTGAAAAATGTTTTGGAGTCGAACATGGAAAGACATCGCCTGATTACCAACCAATGATGTAAGTTGTTAACAGGTGCGAGAGGAATCACTAATAATGACAATGACCCTCAAGGTACTACAGTACAATTTACGTGGTGTGAAAAAAGGACTTGGCGTCGGACACCACGCAAAATCTCTCAGTCGAAGGCCATTGATGTAAACCTGTCGCCGAAAGTGAGAAACTTTCCATTAATGCATGCAAGCTTCAAAGTACTGAAAGGGTTGTTCCTAAGTCAACTTCTTGGATAATGAGCTGATGTCGACAAGAAGCGACCCGTCACAGGAGGGTGTTAATGAATCCCACATCAACGACACAGAACAAAGAAAATGATTTTGGAGGTGAAAACAAACTGACGATATGGGGTTCAGGGTGGCGGTCATGAAGGAATGAAGCACGAATGTATTGCAGTGGGTGAGACACAGGTGAATTGTCTGAATGACTTCTCTTGAACATATCAGCGACACTGATGATGGATTGGTAGCGTTAAACCCGAAGATGGATGGTGTGATGGACCAATGGTGAAGACCAGTGAACGGAACAACCCAACCTGACATGGATGCAGAAGGAAAGTGTCATGTTCAAGAGTGACTTGCTACCAATAAAGTTTATTCTTGTTTTCTTCCCAATTTTCCCCAGTTATTGCTGACTAGTACTTGTTTATTTTTGTAAAGCTTGAGGAGAATAACATATGCTTGTTCTATAATCCGCCCTTCATGCGAACCTATCGCTATATTTTAGCGAGCCTAGCGACATTGAAACTCGTTCTCGTCCTGTTGGATGAGTTTGTCGCTATTTAGTTTTAATGAGTTTAATGACAAAGATAACTCAGTCTCTTTCAATTTTAGAGAGTCTGAAAGAAACAGAAAGAAGACTCCGAATATTATTTTTCGTTGTATAATCGCTTAAGTCCGAAAAAGCATAAAATAATACAAAAGGGATGAATTTTCGATAGTTTTAACGAGCCGAACAAGACAAGTGCTTGATCTTTTTGTGTAATAATCCCTCAGGTTCAAAAAGATTAAAATCTAGAGGAGGGATAGCACTTCCAATGGCTTTAATGAGCCGGAGAGGCCAATCACTCAGCAATATTTTCATATTTTACGAGTAAGGTGAAAAGAGCTTAAAGAAGACTCGTTTTCGAGGAACGAGTGATGGTTTCGGGTAGCAGCTGATTCCAGGTAAGATTTGGAATTTTCAAATCACGACAGTGTCATAAGGATGGCTAGCAGAATCACTCTTCGCAGATGTTCCTCTAAGGGGTAAAAAATCATATGGGGGTGAATGATCGGCTAACAACAGAGTGGAGGTGATGGAGAGAACACGACCAAGGCTCAAAAGCTGGCGATAAGGCATTCACAATGGTTATTTACCAGTTCATCTTTTAACGAGCTTAAATGCTGGGGGAAACATTTTCTCATGACTTAAGTTTATTTTTTAATGAGCTTGAACTATGCACTAAAACTTCTCGTGGAGGGTTTATTTGTTAATGAGCTTGAACTCTACGACAACATTGCTTGCCAGTCGTATGTTAAGAATGTCTCATTCGAGATGCTATTTTGAAGTGGCTTACATCTCTCAAGCTTTGCAACGGATCCTTTCTTTATGCAAGTTAGGAAATGAATAGCCTTATGGGTTTAAAGGGTTATAGGTCCTACAAATTTAAAAAATAAATAGCCACTCTTCACTTGCATGCGGAAAGGTTTGCATGCCCCCAGGTATAGTGAAGTAGAGTTTCCGAGTTACCCTTCAATTTGTAGACAAAAAATTTGTTTTATCGGGAAAGGCTTACCTTCTAACGGAGGTATCTTATTCGATCTAATACCATTTTCCTATACGGACGGGTGTCAGACTAGTCATATATCCTTCACCGAAACCTACCCTATACCCAGAGTTTTTCTACCAAAACAGACTAGGGTGCATGCCCCCTGGGTTTCAGTCACATATTCCTGAATCTCTCGCGCTCATCATGGATGGACTGGAGATCAGTGAGACATTTCTTGTG
This sequence comes from Pinus taeda, assembly GCA_000404065.3. NCBI lineage: Eukaryota > Viridiplantae > Streptophyta > Pinopsida > Pinales > Pinaceae > Pinus > Pinus taeda. Next base: position 199,497 of record APFE031726453.1, on the reverse strand, counting down.
TGAAAACACCATTTAGGTATGGCATTGGACTATTTGCGATGTGTGAATCAGGGAATGACATTTGGTCCACAAGCTTGACCATTCTGCGTTCGTGCAGAAAACACATTACTCTAAAGAATGAGGAGACGATGGCTCCGATGCAATAAATATAGTCGCGTCCAAGGAGTAGCTTATAATATAAAGGTCCTTGAACTACCATAATGTTCATGTGAACAATTTTCCTTCTCAAAGTAATGGGCACATTTGGAAGGATCCCTAAAGGTCGACTGGTTCTATTGTAGAAGCCTGTTAGATTTCTCATTTCAGGCAAAAGCAATGGTGAAACAAGTGCTTTCCAAGCAGTTGAGGAAATGAAACTCACAGAAGCCCCTTCAACAATGATGGTACTAACCATGACCATTTTGTAAGCTTGTACAATGATTCTGAATGGTACACTGGCTGGTAAGCGGGGTCTGCCTAGTAGATTCCAATCGAAGGAAATGACTAGGTTGCTTAGTGGTGGGACCAAATAGACAGCCGGATATGACTCTGATGAACTTCCTTCCTGTGATAAAGGAATGGGAGGATTGCCCCCAAGTTCATCGGAGTCTATGTTGATGAAAATAATTTGAATAGTGTCGTTCTCTTTCTCTTCAGTGACGGTATCATTCGAAGATGAACACTCTGAAGGCAAGACTGGGTCAAGTTGCCCTGATGATGGATCCCAGTTGGGATTCGAAATGTTGGCAGAAAAATCTTATTACTGTGGAATCTCCGATGACTGAATCAAAAAGACTGGGTCAACTGCCATATCAACCCTTTGGCTTTCATCTGGCATGGATTCATAAGGTTCATTTTCAATGATAGACACTTCGGCTAACCACAATGACAGGCCAGCCAGATTTTCAACTGGTGGAGGACTTGGCAAGAGTTTTTTATATCCAAGAGGAAGTCGTAGTGGTGAAACTGGACGATCATCCAAAACTCTTTTAGCTTCATCAAGGAAGGGACAACGGTGGATGGCGTGACTGCCTTCACACAACTTACAAGGAAGTTTACAATTCCTTCTTTGTCCATGTGCTTCACTTTCACTGGTTGATGGTGAGCATTCAACATGATCGCCAGAGGTCGATGCTACCGGATTGTGCAAACGAGGAGACCAGTCCCTTAAGATCCAAGGGATGCAGGGACAATATCAGTGATAGTGGTCTCCATTGCAAATGACACAAGGAGATTTAGGTTTTGACTGTGCGGTGTGAGGATTTTCGCTAGATGACACTTGGTTGCTCCCTTACGATTTTGGATCCTTTTTCTTCTTTTCCTTTTTCTCTTTCTGCTTCTTCTTCTTCTTAGTTTCTTGACTTTTAGCTTTATCGGCTTTATCAAGCGAAGAGGAAGGAGGCAAGGGAGAATCAGATGAAGTAGAAGGTTGGGAGGCAATTCTGGTATTGTCTAGTTGCTGATTAGACTATTCGGGAATTACGGGATTCTAAACGATAGAGGTAGAGAAGAGCCAGACACGCAAACCAATTGTCAATCCTAGAAGTGAAAAAGTGGCCATATGGGGTGGACCAACATCTCCCCAAGAGGAGAAAGGACTAGGATTTCCTGCACGGGGAAATCCTTGGTTGGTAGACTCCATTTTCTCAACCTGAAGATCAACGGGGGAATTTGTGACATTATTCTGATTAAAATAAATTTTAGATGCTTTGACACAACTTGTTTTTTTTAATTTTAAAGAGTCGAGAAAAAACAAAAGATGACTCTAGTTGCCTTCGATTTTTATTGAGCTTGAAGTGACAAGTGCTCAGAGGACAATTTCCTTTAAGGAGTCTGAAAAGGAGCAAAATGGACTTTTCTCGAGATCTAGGTAGAGAGGATTACCAAACCAATCATAAAACTGCAGAATACTTTTTACGATATGGCAGTCAATCATCCCGAATACTATTTTCAGTGCATTGCGACCGATAGGGCGGCAAACACGGCTTCCTAAGGATAAAGGATGTAGCCTATTGTGGTCTCCCAATATATACTCGATGGTACGTGGGAGCACAAGTCCGTACTGGCACTTGCCGTCTCAGAGTGGAGGAATCACCCAACCAACACTGAAAGCAACAGTTACCAGGCTTTACGACGCTGGAATACGTCTCTAGCCTAGACCTCTAGATGTTGTGCGTTAAGTTCCAAAGCGTTGTTAGATTCATTGAATTTATTTTAAGTTCATCTTGCTTAACAATTTCCCTTTCAGGTTCACCACATGATGTGTATATAATTCCTAAAATTGAGTCTAAGATGATAAACAAACGTTTGATCTTCTTTCAGCAATGAAAATCCTAGCTACTAAATGGAATAAAGTCAAGAATCTTTTCTTCACAGAGCACAGAGCACACGCTAAATGCACAGTCCTAAATCAAGCCAAGCAATCAAAATGGAAATGCACATGCATGTATTTGTTTTCAGCTTTCTTAATGTGTGAATGACGTTAAGAAAGCTATGTGAAAAAATGAATTACTTTTAAAGTGACAGTACTCAACAAAATTCTTTTTCAAAATGAAGTGAAAGCAAGAGAGACACCTTGTGATTTTGAAATGAAAATTGCTTTTCGACACTTTAAAACTAATAATTCAAATCCTATGCAATAGTAACTGTATAATCGACTATCAAGAACAATGGGATTGTTTCCTAAAACTAAAAACGACAGCTACAACACTTTCAGATCTAGAGACGACAGTTCGACTATGCTACGTTTTTGTAAAAGAGAACTAAAAATGACACACAATACATAAAAACATTTATAGTTCTTTGCACTAAGGAGGCGGAATAATGCAAGAGAAGGTGGTTTTCATAGAAGTACACTAAGCACAGACAACAAAACTCTTGAATAAAACTAAAAACAACGAGAAAAATCCACAATCAGAGGGTAAAGTTAACCCTCCCTGACCATCGCACCTATTACACAGTGAACTCAGTATGCAGCGCGCCTACTGCACTCGGGAAGTGCGATGCATACAGACTGCCTTGAAGGCAGGGTGCGATGGTAGCAGTGCGAGACTTTGAATGGGATTTCACTCGCAGTTTGCAATCTAGTTCAGGTGTTTAGGCCGAATAAGTAGAGATCAGTGTATGTAAAACACAAGGGTGATCTAAGAGGTTACTAGAGCCACCACTTAGGGCAATTAGATTTCTTGCAGATCTATTTTTTAATTCATAAACAAAACATGGAGATAGACTGAAGCAACATTGATCTACTTTCCATTTGTATGACAAATGCAGTTCAAAGCCTAGATGGCTTGACTTCAGGCTCCGTCTGTAAGTTTATAAAAGAAACAAGGATAGATAGGCTAACAAGTAATCTAGTTGCTCCCCAGTGGAGTCACCATTTTGTTATCCAGGAATAGTGTCCACTCGGATGTTGCTATTCCCACTAAGATGGGTGGCTATCTTAGAAACAAACAATCAAAGTCTACTATTGTTTCCTTTTATGAAAATAGACAAGGGGAGAACCAAGAAGACCAACCTAAGTCTTGCGCTTGAATTCCTCTCCTTCTTGATAGAGCTTCGCCGCTTCTTATTTGTCTACCCAGCTTCAAAAGAACCTATGGAATCATACCAACATACTACTATACAAGAAACAAGGATCTAAATTCATAAATAATACCGGATGAGATGTGTATTAACCATATACATGCATATATAAACAAGTACACAAGAATATGGAAGGAAACAAGAATAGCTTTATTAAGATAAAAGTAGCAAGAGGATTACAACCATGTGCTCTGACCCAGCATCATCCTCCAGCTAAGAAGCCCTTCTTCACCTCAACCAAAGCTTAGATCACCCAACACTATGAATGTACACCAGAAAACCAACAACACTTCTCTATAAGATACAAAATTCCAGCCCCTGGATCTCTGAGATGAGGGATCCATATATAGATGATTACAGAGAGGTGAGTCATCTTCTGGGATCTTGATTAGTGTCTTCTCTTTGATAGTTCCTGCTTCCACTTGGAGAATGATGATCTCTTACTCATCCCTGGTCGAAAATGGATAGGCAAGTGTCAGAGGGGAAGCTTCTCGAAGATTCCATGATCTTCCACCTCGCATTTTTGTCCCTGCCATTTGTCCATTCCCGACCATCACACCCTACAAAGGAGCGAATTAGTATGCATCGCACCACCTACATTGAGCTTTCAGTATGGTCCAGTTTTGACCATTTATGAGTATTTTTCAGTGGAGAACCTCTAGGAGATGATGTAATCAGTTGACCTTGTTCCTTTAGGTAGTGAAGCAACACTTTTAGGGACTTAGGAGCCCTCATTTTATGGACATTTATGATTTGGGTTGAAATGCCCAAAAATGTCTATAACACCATGACTCCCAATGTCTTTATAAAGGATTTTCACAAGCAAACAAAGTCATTGTGTAACTTAAGGTTATAGAGAAGCATTGGAAAGTCATTGTGAGAAGCTACTGCATGTTTGGAGTGAGATTGGAGGCATTTCCTAGAGCGCGGCGCACACACAGAGGGGCGCGGTGCACATAGAGAGCGCGGCGCACAGAACGCTACCCCACAGTGTTAATTTAACATGGGTGCGGCGCATATACAGACCGCGGCGCACTGGGTTTGTTGCATGGCGCACACCCACAAAGGCCCCAAATTGTGCCAAATTTCCTCAAGTCGCCTTTGAAACCCCTCAAATCGACAGGTAGGCTCTAAATATTGATGGCTCATGTATTTTTTGAATGTTATGGTGGTTCATGGCTATTTATAGTTGTAACAAAAACTCATAAAACCAACCACTAGAAAACATCAAAGCCATTGCTGCTAGGGTTACAAAATTGTGGTGTTGATGCCAAGGCTCCTCTTTCACCTCCAATTTTTTCCCCTTCTTTCCATTTTTCCCTTTCCCCTTATCCCATTTTTCCCTATTTTCCCTACCCTAAAACATTAGTAAAACCCTATTCCCTATCCCCTCCACTCATTGGTCAACTATAAAACCCCAAAACCCTACCTTATCAAAACCCCAAAACCCTACCTTATTAAATCCCCAAACCCTCCTAAATATCCCTAAACAAAAGTTCTCCCCATAACTCCTATTCCCATCATATTATTCCCCTTCCTAACACTCCCTTTTTTCATTGTTCCCCTTGGTGGCAGATATCACAACAACACCTAGTTTCCTACCATCATCAAAAGGCAGTCCAAACACAGTACACATACAGTAGTCATGGCATCTGAGCATTCATCAGAGTATGAGATGGAGACCCAAAGTAATTCATCCTCGGAAGAACAGGCTCCCCGGAGACATCATAAGAGTGGCAAGCATGTTAGGGATGAGCCAACCACCCTCACTGAATTGCAAGCCTGCCCTCTTGCCATGTCATGTTTCCAGCGTCTATCATGTTTTGAGTTTTGTCAAAGGGTGGCTAATGTTAGAGTTCATCATGAGTTGGCCCATCTTTTTATGCTTCACCTACATGGAGGTCACTCTATCTTGGCCAGGGTCACCTTCACATTGACACCCGAAACTATCTCATTAGCAACTGGCATACCGAATGTTGGAGAACAATGGCACAAGAAACAGAAGGTGGATAGGTAGCATTATGAGCCTTATGAAAGGTAGCGGCTCTGTTTCATGAGATTCATGTGGTTGTGAGTGTAGCAAATGTGTTCTCTTTATGTTTCATATGTATTTCGTTATGTTTCATAGTTCATTTATGTAAGATAAGGTAGAACTCATGTTTATTTCTCTGCCTGCGGGAAAGTTTCACGTATGGGTTCTTCTTCTATTGAAAAGGATTCATGTGTTTATGCCCTTTTCACCTTCCTAAACTATCTTTCCGTTCCGCATTACTTCAAATTTAATTGCTAGAATTTCCGCCTGTCTTGCCTCACGAAGTAATCTGTGCCTTTGTGTTAAATTATCTACTCATTTCTATTCGTTGGTCCCATACATCCCAGAAACTCAGTCATTTATACAAAATTTCTTCTAGTTTCCATATCTATTTACTAGCCTAAAATCAATATTTCACTATAAGTCATCTCGGGCCAAATCGTTTATCTACTCACTAAGCGTGACTCAGAGAGAACCCTCTCCTGTTTTGGTAGGGCTAGCTACCAGACTGAGCATGGTTTGTGGTTACCCTAATATTTGCCTTCCTTCAGCCTAAGGTAGATTTAGGTGCTAACATAGTGGCGACTCCGCTAGGGACGAAATTACTCCTCTTACTTCTTTATAATTCTAAGCTTCCTGAGGATAAATTTAGGATTTGATAGGCTGAGTGAGTTGGTTGTGTCCTTTGATTTTTCTTAATAGCACGTTGGCTTCTAGAAGATATACCAGAGCTAATCCAGATCCATATCCTCCGCACATCTACAAAAATCGCAATTTGATTCCAAGAATTCGTCGTCAAGAGAGCTCTATATCTCCCGTGTTCAAATCCTATTCATGCCATGAAATTTTTGAGTATCTTGAAGAACTAGATTTTGATGAGCAGTTCGAAATATCATTGTTTGAGACCAAATCCGAAAGGGCAATTGAATCTACTGTCCCAAATCTATAGTTTCTTGTAGATTTGGAAACGGAAAGGGCTAACCGTTCAATTGATAATTACATTGTAGCACAACCTCAAACTCCAATTGCTAGCTCCCTACAAACTGCCCACACTCCTCCAACACCTCCAAGGCCAAACCCACCAAGAGTGATGGCTGGCCGTTTTGCACCCCTTGTTCTGCCTCAATTTTTAGATGATATGCCCGTAGATTACCAAAGCAAAATCTCGTTTTTTGATGGCACTCCTAATAACATCACTACTCAGCAACATGTGGACAGAATGGCAGATTTCTATGAACTTCATGAGATCGATGCAGAGAATGTGGCAATGAGATTATTTGTACAAACATTTGCAGGTGAAGTGGGGAAATGGTTCAGAGGTTTTCCGGCTGCACGTATTGCTACCTTGGCCGACCTACAAAGACAATTTTTAAACCATTGGGAAGTGAAAAAGAATCCTTTGCAAATTCTGGCTGAATATGAGCAAATCAAATGAAATGCTGGTGAGTCGGTCCAAGACTACTGCATTAGATTCAATTCAGTTTATAATGAAATTCCTGATCATCTAAGGCCACCTATGGGGCTAGCCATGGTGAAGTTCCTAGATGGTTTTGATGCTGACATGGATTATCAATTAAGAGAGAGATAACCGACCACAATGGAAGACATGCAGAAGATAGCGGTCAACGTTGAAGCAAATCTACTGACCAAGAGGGCTAGAGAAAAGGTAGAGAAGAAAGTCACCATAAAAGAAGAATCTTCCTCGGTAGATCAACTACTCCAGAAGGTAGAGTAGATGCTTGAGAGGGTGAAACTTGACAAACCTGAGCCGCAAGTTAGAAATCCTAACTTTCGTGGCCAGCAACAGCCACAATATACAATAAGGCAGAGAGATGAACGAGCCCAAGAGAAGATAGCACAACAGCCAGTACAACCACCTTTGTAGCAAAATTTTGTGCATGGACCGGAGTCGGATGAGGATGGGAATATAATAGGTGAAGAAAACCACCTCTTTACTCCAGATGATTTGCCTATTTATATTACTGAGGATGAGGAGTATGCAGAGAGTTCGGCTGTACACAAAGATGTATATTTCATTCTAGCAAATGACACCATCTTGGAGGAAGAATCAAATGAGTACCAAACAGGCTATATGAATGCTCTGTCCACCCAGCAGCAGCGATATTCACTTAGAAATAGAGATGTGTCGGTCAAATCAATTCAGAAAAGGAAGGATGTTGAAGCATCAAAGAATGATTCATTAGTTACACAAAGGAAAGGAAAGGAGGCGGTTGGTCCGAAGAGCAGCAAATCACCATCAACAGAACAATCAAATCAACCAATTGCATCGAAAGAAAAGGAAAGGAAAGAAATCCCAGTCAAAGAGGTAGAAAAGATTCCTGCTTTTAATTTAGAGAATGAGATTTCTAAATTGAAAGTATCCATTCCCTTGATTGAAATAATGAGGAACAACAGTTATAGAGGGCAAGTATCTAAAATATTGAATTTGGACCCAATGTTCGACATGGTGAATGTTGAAGATGATCAACCTGAAATGATTTTTGGGCCATCATCGAATGGTGAGTCTCCTGATAGTGATGTGCCACCTTTTTATATCAATTTAAGATTACATGATTTTGTGTTACATAACGCCATGTTCGATTCTGGAGCTTCTCACAATCTCATGCCCAAAGCTATGATGGATAAGTTGGGCTTGGACATCACCCGGCAATACCATGATCTCTATTCATTTGATTCTAGTAGAGTAAGATGTATCGGGCTCATCAAGGACTTGGTTGTGAGTCTGGATCAACTCCCAATGAAGAATGTTTTGATGGATGTTGTTGTAGTAGATATTCCTCCTAGGTTTGGTATGCTTCTTTCTAGGTCTTGGGTAGCGAAATTGAAAGGGACACTGCAACTAGATTTCTCCTAGGCAATGATTTCGGTGTTTGGCCAAATGAGGAAATTGTTTTGGGAACAAAAAATGAAATACATGATTACAAGCAAGGAGAAACCAATAAATCATCCGATTAATTATGTACATACAGATTTAGAGTCTTTTGTTTTATATTCTGATAGTTTCAATGATATCGATAGTCAGTTAGTAGAAGTAGATGATAGTCCAAAAAGAGGAGTTTAAAAGAGAGAAGGACAAGAACAATAGAAAATCGTTGAGCAATCAGCTGAAAGTAATGGAAAACAAGTAGAAAAAGCACAACAAACAGATTTTCAACACTTGCAAGAGGAGGAAGAAGGTTTGTGGACCATGGATTTCGATGGAGTAGTGGGAAATGATGGCATTGGAATTGGAATTTGGGTACACAGTCTTTTCTCCACCCCAAACAAAGTGCCTAGTAACGTGTGGGTATGCTCTTACAAGTTAGCCTTTTATTGTTCAAACAATGAAGTTGAGTATGAAGCTCTGATTGCTAGCTTAAAAATTCTGTGAAAGCTAAATGCTAAGAGGATTTCAGTATATGATGACTCTGAATTGGTGATTAAGCAGGTCAGAGGCGAATATCAAGCAAAGCATCCTCGGATGTAGGCCTACCAGAATGCAATCCTAGACATCCTAAAATAATTTTCAGAATACACCTTGAAATGTGTGCCTCGTATACAAAATAGCATTGCTGATGCTCTTGCTAAGGCAACAAGTAGTTTGAAGATCCCAATGAACTCTAGCAATAAATTCGAAATCCATGTCAAGCATCATCCGATGGTCCCGAACAATCAGAGATATTGGCAAGTTTTCCAGGATGATGAGGAGATTGATGATTTTCTGCAAAACAAAGGTAAGTTCAAATAAACCTCAATTGACGTAGAAAATGACGATGGTAAAGGTAGTGGTATAGATGATGTGCAAATAAATCAAATGGACATGTTACAACTAAAGAATAATGTTATTCCTAAAGGCTTGATACCTTTAGAATAACTCTTCGATCAAGATGATGTAGCCTGCAAACCAACATTGTAGCCAATAGAGAAGGGTGTGAAAGACGTCAATGTCGGAACAACTGCTAATCCTAAATTGGTAAAATTGTCTAAAGCATTGCCACCAAAAATCAAGGGCAAATATATCAGTTTGTTGTCTTCATTTGCAGATGTGTTTTCTTGGGATTATTTTGACTTAAAGATAGACGATACCGATATAATTTAGCACACTATACCCATCAAGCCCAATTAGAAACCATTCAGACAAAAGTTGAGAAGGCTAAATCCAAAGCTGTTACCATCAATTGAAAAGGAGAGAAATAGGTTGTGCAAATCAGGGATCATTGTTCCCATCAGATTTTCGGATTGGATCTCTAATTTGGTGCCCGTATGAAAGGAGACAGGTGAGATTCGCTTCTGCATTGACTTCAGAAATCTCAATAAAGTTTCGTTGAAAGACAACTATCCTTTGCCTGAAATGGACCATATACTTCAGCGAGTAGTGGGAGCGTCTCGTATGTCACTGCTTGATGGTTATTCTGGATATAACCAAGTTTTTGTCCATGAAGATGACCGAGACAAGACAGTGTTCACCACTCCATGGGGAACCTTTCATTACACTAAAATGCCTTTCGGTTTGAAGAATGCGGGTGCCACATTTCATCATGCAATGGACTTGGATTTCACAAATGAGAAGGATGTCTTTTGGGTTGTGTACCTGGATGATTTGACGGTTTTTTCCAAATCTGATGAAGAACACATGTACCATCTAAAAACCGTCTTCCAAAAGTGCAGAAAATATGGCCTGTCACTGACTCCAAAAAAGAGCTTGTTTGCCATGGAGGAAGGCAAACTACTCGGGCACATTATCTCAAAAGATGTCATTCGTATTGACCCAGCACATGTACAAGCGATTCAACAAATCGATCTGCCCAGGAATAAGAAAGAGATTCAATCTTTCAAAGGTAAAAGGAATTTTCTACGCTGCTTTGTACCTAATCTTGCTAAGCACCTAAGAGAGATTACAAACATGCTTAAGAAGGACAGCCAAGTGAGATGGACGAAGGAGGCTATAAAATCTTTTAATTTAGTCAAATTGGCTCTTTCTTCAACTCCAGTTCTAGTCAGCCCGGACTACACTCAGGATTTAATATTGTTTTCATTTGCTTCGGAGCATACTATGGCAGCAGTGTTATTGCAGAAAGATATGATCATGAAAGACCCATTGCATTCTTCAGCAGAGCTATAAGAGATGCAACCTTAAAATACAACATCATTGAGAAGCAAGCCCTTGCACTTGTGAAAGCATTGAAATATTTTCGGGTATACATTCTACATTCCCATATTTTGGCTTATGTTCCTAACGTTGTTGTCAAAGATGTTTTAGTGCAGACCAATCCAGAAGGGAGACGAGGAAAGTGGATTGCATCATTGTTGGAATATGATGTGGAAATAAAGCCCAAAAAGCTTGTTAAAGGACAGGGATTGGCAAAGTTAATGGTCGAACCAAACTTGCACGACTTGGACATAAATCTGATCACTTCTATGTCCGATGAGAATGAGGAAGGTTTGTCAATCTAGGTATCTGAAATGTTTTCTCTTTCTCCGTGGTATTCAGATATCATATATGTGCTTAAAAATTTGTCACCACTGCCTGGAATGACTAGAAACAAAGCGAGAACACTCAAATTGAAGGCTGCCAAGTTTTGCATTCTAAATTCTACACTATATTGGAAAGATCCCGCTGGTGTTCTGTTAAATTGCTTGGTAGAAAAGGAAGAAAAGAAGGTCATGGAGGACTGCCACCTATTAGAGTCGGTCTAGTTATCCCTCCGTCAGAGACCAAAGCTCTTTTTTGCATTTCATGTTTAGGTGTCCCATCAGTTTTGATCAGTTTCATTTTGTTAGGCATGCCATAGCTCTGACGGAATGGTTTGTGTCACTCATTCCCCTCGTGCTTGGCACTGTTGGTTCAGGTCTATTCATAAAAACAAGTCTTGAAAGATCATATACAGTCTTGTTCCAAATTTCTAGGTCATGACAATAGTTCTTGGTCATTAGGTCTAGGGTTGAGTCAATTTTGTTTTGCAAAGTCTAAGAAGATTAGCAGGCCAGAGGGATGTCCTCAATAGATGGTTACCTCAATAATTTTTATCATTATACAGATAAATTAGGACTTCTCTTCAAAACTCTGTTTTGAAGATAAGTCGTCATCTCATTTTTGTAATAAATTTTCAAAAATTTCAGTTCTTCAAATGTCCAGGCGCAGCCTTGGTCTCCTTTGCCAGATCATATCACAGCGATCCCTGTAAAAAATTGTCAAAGAAAATCATTATTTCAACCAAATTTAAGGACGAAACCAAAAGGGTCAGAAATCTATTAATCCTGAAAAAGTGTCAACGAAAAAACATTACAAAATGGGTTATGGACCAAGAAAAAATAAAAAGAGAGTCTTTACAAAGATATTTCACTACATTTTCAACTCATTGCACATGCTAAGAGTGAAGAAGATTGTTCCAAAGCAAAACTGTGAGATTGAGAGGAAGTTGGAGCAGTTTCAGGGGCGTGTGACGCACTGGACTAGGCACGCGGCACATCAGGGGCGCGCGGCACACTAGGCACAAAGCCACAGTGTAAAAATACACGCGTGCGGTGCATCAGAGGCACGCGGCGCATTGGGTGAGGCGCGCGGCGCGCTGGGTTTTAAGCCCAAAATTTGTTTGGAAACGCATCAAATTGCCTCCCTTCCACACAAATTTGCAGGTAGGCTTATATTCATTACTTGTGCTTGGCTTTTTAAAGGTTAATGTAATGGGTTCATGATATGTTTGCCTTAGAAATCCAAGTTGGTAAGCCCTCCTTTGTCAATGAAAAATGTTGTAGGGTTTGAATGCAAAAAATTGTTGTAGGGTTCAAAAACAGAGTGTAACCAAGGTTGTGATTTTTCCCCATTTCCCTTTGTTTCCCATTCCCAAATTCACCATTATTGTTCCCCATTAATTCCCTCATTAATCCTACACTATAATCCCTCAAATCCTAGTCCCTCACCTCTATTACAAAACACATTATCCCTACCTAACATCCCAAAACCCCAAAATCCAAGATTTTCATTTCCCTTTCCTTCCCTAATTCCCTTGTTTTTATTTCCAAATTCTCTAATTCCCTAATGTTTTCCCTTTCCTAATATTCGTTGGTGCATTGGTCTCCCCTTGGTCACAACATTTTTAGAGAAAAGAATAGTTTACAGCCAATTGTACACATAGTTTATACACTAGCATATATATTCCAGCTATCTTGTTTTCAAAGTCATGTCAGAGACCGAGACAGTCTATGAGCAGGAGTATAACAATGATTCTACACCGGAGGTAAATGTGCCAAATGTGCCATGGAGGTATCACAAAGGTGGAAAAAGTGGTAAGAATGTCAGGGAGGATCCCACTTCTTTGGCTCAATTGCATGCTTGCCCACTTGCAATGGACTGTTTTCGGCATCAATCATGTTTCCAATACTGTGAGATGATCTCACAAACTCAACATCATCGGGAAGTAGTCCATTTATTTGTTCTACATTTACATGATGGTCATGTAAACCTTGCCTGAGTGAATTTCACCTTGTCACCAGAGACTATTGCTCAGGCCACCGAGATACCAAATTTAGAGGAGGAATAGAGCAAATGCCAGCAGTTAGACAGATTCTACTATGAGCCATACATCAAACCCGGGTATATGAGACACTTGAGCACAGTTTTTCCTTTCAAATTCCTGAGGGATGAGTTTGCACCATTGATGAAACTCATCATTCAATATTTCAGTTGCGAGGGAAGATTCTCGCGTCTCTATGCGTACCATGTCCGTTTGTTGATGCATTTCATGAGGGTACATATGATGAACATTCTGTATTTCATGTGTCGCAACATAGAGAGGATGGTGACTTTAGTACAGAGGAAGAGCCCAGCACATCAGCATAAGAGCATATATCATTACGCATTGATCAAAATCACAGTGATGCATTAGTTGGGACAACAAGGCATTACTTGGGAGGATTTCATCTCCCATGATTACTTCTCAGTGCTACAGCCGCCTGCCGAGATAGTTCATGATGAGGGAGCACCTTCACACCAGCCAGACATTCCTGAGACTGAGCATAAAAGTGCTCCTCCATATGTGACATACCAGCGAGGCCACAGGGCCTTATTTGCATCTACACGATGAGTACTAAGTGTGCCAAATGTGCCACGAGGGTATCACAAAGGTGGAAAAAGTGGTCAGCATGTGAGGGAGGAGCCCACTTCTTTGGCTCAATTGCAAGCTTGCCCATTTGCAATGGATTGTTTTCGGCGTCAATCATGTTTCCAATACTGTGAGATGATCTCACAAACTCAGCATCATCGAGAACTAGTCCGTTTATTTGTTCTACATTTACATGATGGTCATGTAAACCTTGCCGGAGTGAATTTCACCTTGTCACCAGAGACTATTACTCAGGCCACTGGGATACCAAATTTTAGGGGAGGAATGGAGCAAATGCCAATAGTTAGACAGATTCCACTATGAGCCATACATCAAACCCGGGTATATGAGACACTTGAGCACAGGTTTTCCTTTCAAATTCCTGAGGGATGAGTTTGCACCACTGATGAAACTCATCATTCGATATTTCAGTTGCGAGGGCATATTCTCGCATCTCTATGCGTACCATGTCCATTTGTTGATGCATTTCACGAGGGTACATATGATGAACATTTCGTATTTCATGTGTCGCAACATAGAGAGGATGGTGACTTTAGTACAAAGGAAGAGCCCAACACATCAGCATAAGAGCATATATCATTACGCATTGATCAAAATCATAGTGATGCATTAGTTGGCACAGCACGGCATTACTTGGGAGGATTTCATCTCCCGTGATTACTTCTGAGCGCTACAGCCGCCTTCTGAGATAGTTCATGATGAGGAAGCGCCTTCACACCAGCTAGACATTCCTGATACTGAGCATATAAGTGCTCCTCCATATGTGACATACCTGTGAGGCCACAGGGCCTTATTTGCATCTACACGATGAGTACTATCTCCACCCGGGGTGGAAGAGGTCTTGTTGACTTCATCAGCACAACGAGTATTATCTCCACATCATGTGGAAGGGGTCTCACCTTCTTCTTCAGCACAGGTACAGATCCAGGATAGGGGAAGAGGCCCATGTTTGATGAGGGTCCTTCAGGAGGTCGGGACATGGATATCATTGATGTTGATGCGAGCTCTCCTAGCTCGGAGCTAAAGGAGATCATTCGAGAGAAAAGGGCTGAGAATGAATCACTGCAAAAGAAATTGCAAATGGATAAGTGGGTGATTAACTACTTGGAATAGCGCAACAAACAGCTAGAAGATGAACATACACTTTATGAGTTGCGGCAAATCCGGGAAGATCAAGAATTGGCCCGAAAGAGACCTGGTGATTTGACACCGATTGATCGAGAGTCTATGCTCATATGGGTGAACACTCATTTGGAGAAATTGTTGGCGAAGGAAAACAGAGACAAGGACATGCTTCATCATATGAAAACTCACTATTGGGCTTGTATGTATGTTTGCAAAGCAAAAATGAAGATCCTAAAGAGGCGATTGAGCAAAGCACTAAAACGGCGGAAAAAGCCCGATACACTCCATATTTTGGCCGAGGCTTCATTGGTGGGGCACAATATGTGATAGAGGGTGTTCATTCCGAATTTGAGAAAATTCAAAGAAATTTTTGTCATTTTGAAAATTTTGTCCTAAAAAAAGCTTTTTTGGCTCAACGCGTAGCGTGTCGACGTGCGCGCTTAAGATTGGGACACTTGCTGGAGGAAAACTCTACATTTGTGGGTTTGTCATGATGAATTATACATGCTCCATTATTTCCAAAGCATTTCATTAAGTTCTGGGTGACCAAAAGGCTCAAAAACACCATGAAAATCACCTTTCTGCCACCTTTTGCACCAGCAGGAACTACTTCCGGGAGAATGACATTTTGAGGGGGCAAATGAGCTCCAAATTATGAAATTCCACTTGGGATGGATAGCAAACATCTAGGTATTTCCAACCATCTATTGTGAGATTTCTTTGGATGCCGGGAAGTTCCCCAAAAACAGGTTGAAAGGCGCGTGGCGCATAGGGCTCAAGCGCGCGGTGCACAACGTTTTTTGGAAAAATTTTCATCTTCAGCTCATGAAATGCAACCAGTTTTACTAGTTTTGACTTGTGATGTGATTTTTTCACTCCTCTTGATGTAATTAATGAAACATGATGTTATTTTGACACTTAGTTACTTATTCTAGAAGATTCATTCACTAAAAGGTGAAAGTTTAATGAATGAATTGGTTTCCTACCTTATAGAGGCAAGTTGTTTTGACTGCCTAGATTGTAGTGCTTTGTTTAGAGTTGGTTGAAACAGATCCTAGGATGATGAGCTCGACCCCCAGAGGCAAGGGAATGGGTTGGCTTGCCTATATTATGTATTTTCTTAGTCATTTTCAGGGTTGGACTCTTGGGAATAGCTGGACACTCTATTGTACATATTTTATCTACATTTTTGGCAAATGAAAGACCAGGGTTTTGTAGCACTATTTGGGATTCATGTGGCTTTATGTGTTGATGGTGTGCTTCTTTTAGTATTTTTAAATTGTTTATGTGTATCACTTTCCTTCTTTTATCTTCTACAATTGAACAAATGAAGTGTTAAGGTAGAATCCATAATTGGCTATGCTCTGCCTTTAAGTTTGTTTGATTTTCCATGTTTTCATCTATTTATGGAGAATCCTTGAAAGTTTCTTTCTCTCATTAACCTCTCACCAGTCAAATCTATCCATTCATTCTCTTAAAAGGCATCAAAACAATCGCCTATCTTGCCCCAAGTAGACCTCTCCAAAAATTGTGCCTCATCCCTGCACCCAAAATTGCCTTTCCCTTGAATTCAACAAAACTTCAACAAATCAATTTCAAATTCCTTGTACTTCATACCTAGCCTAAAATTAGTTATCAATTTAGTAATCTCGACCTCATTGATTACCTTTTTCTGAGATTGACTCGGAGGGAGCCCTCTCCTGTCCTCGTAGGGCTAGCTACGAGGCTGAGCATGGTTTGATGTAGGCTTGAGTTTTACCTTATTTCAGCCTAAGGTAGATTTGAGTGCTAACATAGTGGTGACCATACTAGGGAAGATGGTTTGCTGTTGACGGGACATTCAACTTGAATATTGTCTTGCCCCAGTACATGAAATCAAGTTGCAGATCTGATGTTGATGGTGGACAATAGTCAGACACATATGAAGGCTGAAACATTCACCGAGAGACTCCAACTCGATCCAGACATTCCAGTGCTCGCTGATCCATTTATGCAATGGTAGGGTATATGGAAAACCTTGCACTTTGTGAAGTTGTAAACGAAGTTAGAGAATGGTTAGCGGATATTGAAATTAATGAATAATTTTTCAGTGCCTTGCCTCAATGTTTGAAATCTCCAAAGTTCCCTCCTGAAACTAAAACTGGTGTCTGTGAGTTAATTGTTGAAAAACTTGAGAAAGAGATTCAGTATTTGAATGAGCAGATCTAGTCATATGATTTCTGAGATCCTAAAAAGTTCTTGGAAACTCTTCCTCCATCGAAGCAAGAAATAATAGAGTTGCCTACAGATGTTTGCATTGACAGTGTGCAGCTAGGGGTATGTATTGCGGAGTTGGGGCAGCAAATAGAGTTTGGCTTTTGCGATCCTATTGCAACATACATGGAAATGTTTTTCAGTTTGATTGATAGATCAGGCTGTATTTTACGTGACCAGGCTCATTACGTGCACGAAGGGCTACCGGCAATTACATCTGTGTCTTGGTGGAAATATTCTCAAGCAGCATTATTCTCAGGTTTACTTGAATGGTTGATCTGGCATTTCAGTATTACCTGATCTATTGTTTTTACAGCAAAGTAGGGTAAATTTTGTAAATAAATAAGCAGCCAAAAGGCAACATTTCATTCTGAGTTTCATTACATTTATAGTGTGAAGTTTGTCAAATCTGTTTTTCAATCATTTCAGTCAAGTTTCAGTGCATAAATGAGTCGAAAATGTCGTGTTGTCTGTTGAAATAATGACTCCATAGCCCAATGGATGGAGGCACTGTCTGCTCTCCCAAAGATCTGCAATTCTTGGCATCTCCAAGGAGCTACCATCCCCATTGGAGCCAATGTTAGAGTCGGTCTAGTTATCCCTCCGTCAGAGATCAATGCTCTTTTTTGCATTTCATGTTTAGGTGTCCCATCAGTTTCGATCAGTTGCATTTCGTTAGGCATGCCATAACTCGGATAGAATGGTTTGTGTCACTCATTCCCCTCGTGCTTGGCACTACTGGTTCAGGTCTATTCATAAAAAAAAAGTCTTGAAAGATCATTTACAGTCCTGTTTCAAATTTCTAGGTCATGACAATAGTTCTCGGTCATTAGGTCTAGGGTTGAGTCAATTTTGTTTTGCAAAGTCTAAGAAGACCAGTAGGCCAGAGGGATTTCCTCAATAGATGGTTACCTCAATAATTTTTATCATTATACAGATAAATTAGGACTTCTCTTCAAAACCCTGTTTTGAAGATAAGTCGTCATCTCATTTTTGTAATAAATTTTCAAAAAATTCAGTTCTTGAAATGTCCAGGCACAGCCTTGGTCTCCTTTGCCAGATCATATCACAGCGATCCATGCAAAAAATTGTCAAAGAAAATCATTATTTCAACCAAATTTAAGGAGGAAACCAAAAAGGTCAGAAGTCTATTAATCCTGAAAAAGTGTTAATGACAAAACATTACAAAATGGGTTATGGACCAAGAAAAAATAAAAAAGGAGTCTTTATAAAGATATTTCACTACATTTTCAACCCATTGCGCATGCCAAGAGTGAAAAAGATTGTTCCAAAGCGAAATTGTGAGTTTGAGAGGAAGTTGGAGCAGTTTCAGGGGCACGCAATGCACTGGACTAGGCGCACGATGCATCATGGGCGCGCAGCGCACTGGGCACAAAGTCACAATGTAAAAATACACGCACACGGCGCATCAGATGTGTGCAGTGCATTGGGTGAGGCACGCGGCACACTGGGTTTTAAGACCGAAATTTGTTTGGAAACGCATCAAATCGCCTCCTTTCTGCACAAATTTGCAGGTAGGCTCATATCCATTACTTGTGCTTGGCTTTTGAATGGTTAATGTAATGGGTTCATGATATGTTTGCCTTAGAAATCCAAGTTGGAAAGTACTCCTTTGTCAATGAAAAATGCTGTAGGGTTTGAATAAAAATTTGTTGTAGGGTTCAAAAACAGAGTGTAACCAAGGTTGTGATTTTTTCCCCATTTCCCTTTGTTTCCCATTCCCAAATTGACCATTATTTTTCCCCATTAATTCCCTCATTAATCCTACACTATAATCCCTCAAATCCTAGTCCCTCACCTCTATTACAAAACACATTAT
This sequence comes from Pinus taeda, assembly GCA_000404065.3. NCBI lineage: Eukaryota > Viridiplantae > Streptophyta > Pinopsida > Pinales > Pinaceae > Pinus > Pinus taeda. The sequence continues at coordinate 180,560 of APFE031726453.1, read as the reverse complement.
CCCTACCTAACATCCCAAAACCCCAAAATCCAAGATTTTCATTTCCCTTTCCTTCCCTAATTCCCTTATTTTTATTTCCAAATTCCCTAATTTCATAATGTTTTCCCTTTCCTAATTTTCCCTGGTGCATTTGTGTCCCCTTGGTCATAGTATTTTTAGAGCAAAGAACAGTTTACAGTCAATTGTACACACAGTTTATACACCAGCATATATATTCCAGTTATCTTGTTTTCAAAGTCATGTCAGAGACCGAGTCAGTCTATGAGCAGGAGTATGACAGTGATTCTACACCGAAGGTAAATGTGCCAAATGTGCCACGGAGGTATCACAAAGGTGGAAAAAGTGGTCAACATGTCAGGGAGGAGCCCACTTCTTTGGCTCAATTGCAAGCTTGCCCACTTGCAATGGATTGTTTTCGGTGTCAATCATGTTTCCAATACTGTGAGATGATCTCACAAACTCAGCATCATCGAGAACTAGTCCATTTATTTGTTCTAAATTTACATGATGGTCATGTAAACCTTGCCAGAGTGAATTTCACCTTGTCACCAGAGACTATTGCTCAGGCCACCGGGATACCAAATTTAGGGGAGGAATGGAGCAAATACCAGCAGTTAGACAGATTCTACTATGAGCCCTACATCAAACCCGGGTATATGAGACACTTGAGCACAATTTTTCCTTTAAGATTCCTGAGGGATGAGTTTGCACCATTGATGAAACTCATCATTCGATATTTCAATTGCGAGGGTAGATTCTCGCGTCTCTATGCGTACCATGTCTGTTTGTTGATGCGTTTCATGAGGGTACGTATGATGAACATTCCGTATTTCATGTGTTGCAACATAAAGAGGATGGCGACTTTAGTACAAAGGAAGAGCCCAACACATCAACATAAGAGCATATATCATTACGCTTTGATCAAAATCATAGTGATGCATCAGTTGGCACAGTAGGGCATTACTTGGGAGGATTTCATCTCCCGTGATTACTTCTCAGCACTACAGCTGCCTCCCGAGATATTTCATGACGAGGGAGCACCTTCACACCAGCTAGTAATTCCTGAGACTGAGCATATAAGTGCTCCTCCATATGTGACATACCAGCGAGGCCATAGGGCCTTATTTGCATCTACATGACAAATACTATCTCCACCCGGGGTGGAAGGGGTCTCGTTGACTTCATCAGCACAACGAGTATTATCTCCACATCATGTGGAAGGGGTCTCGCCTTCTTCTTCAGCACAGGTATAGATCCAGGATAGGGGCAAGAGGCCCATGTTTGATGAGGGTCCTTCAGGAGGTCGGGACACGGATATCATTGATGTTGATGCGAGCTCTCCTAGCTCGAAGCTAAAGGAGATCATCCAAGAGCAAAGGGCTGAGAATGACTCGCCTCAAAAGAAATTACAGATCGCTAAGTGGGTGATTAACTACTTGGAACAGCACAACAAACAGCTAGAAGATGAACATACACTTTATGAGCTGCCGCAAATCCGGGAAGATCGAGAATTGGCCTGAAAGAGACCTAGTGATTTGACAGCGATTGATCGAGAGTCTATGCTCATCCAGGTGAACACTCATTTGGAGAAATTGTTGGCAAAGGAAAACAGAGACGAGGACATGCTTCGTCATATGAAAACTCACTATTGGGCTCGTATGCATGTTTGCAAAGAAAAAATGAAGATCCTAAAGAGGCGATTGAGCAAAGCACTAAAACGGCGGAAAAAGCTCGATCCAATCCATATTTTGGCCGAGGCTTCATTGGTGGGGCACAATACATGATAGAGGGTCTTCACTCCGAATTTGAGCAAATTCAAAGAAATTTTTGTCATTTTGAAAATTTTGTCCTAAAAACAGTTTTTTTGGCTCAACGCGTAGCGCGTCGACGTGCACGCTTAAGATTGGGACACTTGCTAGAGGAAAACTCTACATTTTTGGGTTTGTCATGATGAATTATACATGCTCATCTATTTCCAAACCATTTCATTAAGTTCTGGGTGACCAAAAGGCTCAAAAGCACCATGAAAATCACCTTTCTGCCACCTTTTGCACCAGCAGGAACTACTTTCGGGAGAATGACATTTTGAGGGGGCAAATGAGCTCCAAATTGCAAAATTCCACATGGGATGGATAGCAGAATTCTAGTGATTTCCAACCCGCTATTATGAGCTTGATTTGGATGCCGGGAAGTGCCCCAAAAATAGGTTGAAAGGCGCACAGTGCATAGGGCTCAAGCGCGCAGCGCACAGGGTTTTTTGGCAAAATTTCCATCTTCAGCTCAGGAAATGCAGCCAGTTTGACCAATTTTGACTTGTGATGTGATTTTTTCACTCCTCTTGATGTAATTAATGAAACATGATGTTATTTTGACACTTAGTTACTTATTCTAGAAGATTCATTCACTAAAAGGTGAAAATTAAATGAATGAATTGGTTTCCTAACTTATAGAGGCAAGTTGTTTTGACTGCCTAGATTGTAGTGCTTTGTTTAAAGTTGGTTGAAATAGCTCCTAGGATGATGAAATTGACCCCTAGGGAAAGGGAATTGGTTGGATTGCCTATATTATGTATTTTCTTAGTCATTTTCAGGGTTGGACTCTTGGGAATAGCTGGACACTCTATTGTACATATTTTATCTGCATTTTTGCAAAGGAAAGACCAGGGTTTTGTAACACTATTTGGGATTCATGTGGCTTTATGTTTTGATGGTGTGCTTCTTTCAGTATTTGTAAGTTTTTTATGTGTATCACTTTCCTTCTTTTATCTTCTACAATTGAACAAATGAAGTGTTAAGGTAGAATCCATAATTGGCTATGCTCTGCCTTCAAGTTTGTTTGATTTTCCATGTTTTCATCTGTTTATGGAGAATCCTTGAAAGTTTATTACTCTCCTTAACCTCTCACCAGTCAGATATATCCATTCATTCTCTTAAAAGGCATCAAAACAATCGCCTATCTTGCCCCAAGTAGACCTCTGTAAAAATTGTGCCTCATCCCTACACCCAAAATTGCCTTTCCCTTGAATTCAACAAAACTTCAAAAAATCAATTTCAAATTCCTTATACTTCATACCTAGCCTAAAATTATTTATCAATTTAGTCATCTCAACCTCATTTATTACCTTTTGCCGAGATTGACTTGGAGAGAGCCCTCTCCTGTCCTCGTAGGGCTAGCTACGAGGCTGAGTGTGGTTTGATGTAGCCTTGAGTTTTACCTTATTTCAGCCTAAGGTAGATTTGAGTGCTAACACACCAAGGAGACTGTGGAGGTCACCTTTTCTAGAAACCAACAACAAATAAAATTCTGAGTGGGGTACTATTGGCCGACATTGTTTGTTGATGTATGTAAGATGGTCAAGAGCTGTCATAAGTGTCATATTTTCGAAGGAAGGTAGAAGTTACAACCTTTACCACTTAAGCCTATTGAGGTGAGTGCCCCTTTCCAGCAATGGGGGTTGGATTTCATTGGGGAAATTCATCCTGCTTCTTCCGATTAGCATAAATGGATCCTCATAGCGACCGATTATTTCACAAAATGGATCAAAGCAATTCCCACCAAACAAGCTACAAATGTGGTAATTATTTCATTCCTTGAAAATAATATATTGTCTCGCTTTGGTTGCCTGAATAAGTTAATCATTGATAACATAGCAGCTTTCAATAAAAAAGGATGGTAGAGTTTTGTCATAAATATCACATCATTTTGGGTCACTCAACTACTTATCATCCGCAAGGCAATGGATTGGCGGATTCTTCTAATAAGTCATTGTTCAACATCATCAAGAAGCTGTTGGAAATAAAAAAGAAGAGCTAGCATAAGAGGTTGGTCAATGCACTTTGGGCAGATCTGGTCAATCAAAAGAAATCCATTGGTAGGTCACCTTTTGGGCTTGTTTATGCAGTTGATACAGTGTTTCCTACCTCTCTTGTAGCCTCGGTAGTCAAACTTCTTCAGGAGGCCAGCAATGAAGACAATCCCATGCAGGGAAGGTTGAATCAAATGGTCCACTTGCAGCAGACCAAAGAAGAAGTCTTCCAAAACACATCCAAGTTGCAGGAGAAGATTAAGAAAATTTATGACAGAAAAGCAAAGGCGGATAAATTTTAGTTGGACGATGTGGTGCTGAAGTGGGATGCAAGAAATGAGGAAAAAGGTAAGCACGGTAAGCTCGAGAACCTCTGGAAAGGTCCCTTCAAGATTGCAGCATATCGGGGTCAGAATGCCTTTCTTCTGAAGCAAATGAACAGGGAAGATTGTCTAGGAGGGCCGATCAATGGTCGGCTGCTCAAGCGGTACCATTTTTGAGTTATTAATGTTGCTTCCACTATCACTGTAAATACCATTTTGTTTCACTTTGGTTAGAGTTTGTCAAGTTATTCTTCAAGTCATTTGAATGTCACATTTGAGTCAATTTTTGGTCATTTTAGTTTCATAAATGAGTCAGAGTCTTGTGTCGTTTGTCGAAATAATGACTCAATAGCCCAAAGGACGAAGGCACTGTCTAGCTCTTCTAGAGATCTGTTGTTCTTGGCACCTCCAAGGAGCTACCATTCCCCATTGGAGACAATGTTAGAGTTGGTCTGCTCAGTCCTCCCTCAGAGATCAAAAATATTTTTGCATTCGGTTAGGGGCATGCCATAATCTGACGGAAAAGGTCTTGTTAGTTAGTTCCCCTCATGTCTGGCACCTGCTGGCTTAGGTCTTTTGTCAAGGTTCACTAAAGTCCATGACAGTCAATGTTCAATTTTTTAATGGACGAGAGCCATTTTCAGTCATTAGGTCTATGGATTAGTCAATTTGGTCTTCAAACATGTCCAATAAAGCCATGCAGGCCAGAGGGAGGCCCTTACAAAGTTATGATTCAAAGCGTTTCATCGTCATGTGGACAAACTTCGACTGTTCTTCAAAAATATGTTTTGAAGAAAAGTTAAACAGTGTGTCATTTAGGATAATTTTCAAAAAAGTCTCCAGTTGATCTCTTCAAGAATAGTCATGGTTTCCGTGGCCAAATGCCCTGTCATACAACCCCTGCGAAAAGTGCCGAAAATTTCATCATTCTAGCTAAAAGTTGAAAGGGAAAAGTGAAATTTTGTGTTGCATTAACTCAATGAAAAGAGCCAAAATTAAACATTAGCAAAATAGGTTTTGGAGAAGCAAAAATCAAACACATGACTCCCAATGTCTTTATATAGGATTTTCACAAGCAAACAAAGTCATTGTGCAACTCAAGGTTATAGAGAAGCATTGAAAAGTCATTGTGAGAAGCTAACGCATGTTTGGAGTGAGATTTGAGGCGTTTTCCAGAGCGCGACGCACACACAGAGGGGCGTGATGCACATAGAGAGCGCGGCGCACACAACGCTACCCCACAGTGTTAATTTAACATGGGCGCAATGCATATACAGAGCACAGCGCACTGGGTTTGTTGCGCAGTGCACACCCACAAAGGCCTGAAATTGTGCCAAATTGCCTCAAGTCGCCCTTGAAACCCCTCAAATCGACAGGTAGGCTCTAAATATTGATGGCTCATGTATTTTTGTGAATGTTATGGTGGTTCATGGCTATTTATAGTTGCAACTAAAACTCATAAAACCAACCACTAGAAAACATCAAAGCCATTGTTGCTAGGGTTGCAAAATTGTGGTGTTGATGCCAAGGCTCCTCTTTCACCTCCCATTTTTTCCCCTTCTTTCCATTTTTCCCTTTCCCCTTATCCCATTTTTCCCTATTTTCCCTACCCTAAAACATTAATAAACCCCCATTCCCTATCCCCTCCACTCATTGGTCAACTATAAAGCCCCAAAGCCCTACCTTATCACATCCCCAAACCCTCCTACATATCCCTAAACAAAACTTCTCCCCATAACTCCTATTCCCATCATATTATTCCGCTTCCTAACACTCCCTTTTTGCATTGTTCCCGTTGGTGGGAGATATCACAACAACACCTAGTTTCCTACCATCATCAAAAGGCAGTCCAAACACAGTACACATACAGAATTCATGGCATCTGAGCATTCATCAGAGTATGAGATGGAGACCCAAAGTGATTCATCCTTGGAAGAATAGGTTCCTTGGAGACATCATAAGAGTGGCAAGCATGTTAGGGATGAGCCAACCACCCTCACTGAATTGCAGGCCTGCCCTCTTGCCATGTCATGTTTCCAGCATCTATCATGTTTTGAGTATTGTCAAAGGGTGGCTAATATTAGATTTCATCATGAGCTGGCCCATATTTTTGTGCTTCACCTACATGGAGGTCACTCTATCTTGGTCAGGGTCACCTTCACATTGACAACCGAAACTATCTCATTAGCAACCCGCATATCGAATGTTGGAGAATAGTGGCACAAGAAACAGAAGGTGGATAGGCAACATTATGAGCCTTACATTAAGGCCAGTTTCCTGAGGCAGCTCCAAACAGTCTTTCCGTTCCGATATTTGAAAGATGAGTATGCTCCACTCATGAAATTGATCATGAATTACTTCAGCTGTGAGGGGAGGTTCTCTCGTTTATATGCCTATCACATCAGGTTGCTCATGCACTTTACTAGGGTATGGATGATGAACATCCCATATTTCATTTGTAGGAACATAGAGAGGATGAACACCTTCATGCAGCACAAAATCCCTCAGCAGCAACTTAATAGTGTTTATCATTTTGCTCTTATTAATATTTTGGTGGATCATCAGTTGGGATTGCAGGGCATTACTTGGGATGACTTCATCTCCCATGACCTCTTCAGCACTTCACAGGTATTATCAGAGGGTGAACATGAGATAGGTGGTCCTTCTCATCAATATGAGCGCCATGAGACTACCACTATGCCAGTATTAATCAGCTATCAGAGAGGTATTAGACATTTGTTTGCAGTAGCAAAGTGAGTGTTATCTCCACCCGGGGTGGAAGGGGCCTCACTTCTGACATCGGAAACATAGGTACAGGACAAAGGAAAGAGGCCCATGCATGACGAGGTGCCATCAGGTGAACAAGAGGCCAACTTCATCCTCATTCATGATGATGATGCAGATGTGGAGAGTGCCAAACTTAGGAGGACCATCCAGGAGCAAAAAACGAGATCCAAGACTTGTCACTCAATTTGGAGAGGGCTAAATGGATTATCAGGTATTTGGAGTAGAGGAAAAAATAGCTTGAGGAGCAGCATGAGATCATGGAGTTGCAAAACATCCGTGAGAATCTCAAAGCTGCCTAGCATAGGAGGATTGAGCTCACTCCACTAGAACAAGAGATTAACAATGACCGTCAGTCTTGGCTTGAGCGTATCAACATCCACCTTGAGAGACTACTGGAGAAAGCCGAAAAGGACAAAACCATATTGGGGCATATGGTTTATCACTACAAGTCACGAAACATGAGCTCAAAGGCTCGGATAAGGAGTTTGAAGGCAAAATTGAGCAAAACGACAAAGAGGCAAAAGAGGCAAAAAGAGAAAGATCAGCTCTGAATCTTGGCTGAAGCTTCTATGGCCTAGCATAACACCTCATAGAGGATCTCCAACCCAAATTTCAAAGAATTTGGGACAATTTTGGTCACATAACAAATTTTTGGGCACAACACAGGAAGTTTCTCCCTGTGCGTCCCGCCACTAGCGCGACGCTTAGTATTGGGGGCTCCAAATGACAAATGGCTTGAATTTTTGGATTCAGCATTAAAACTCATGCATTCTGGTGCATGGAAAAGAAATTTGGGCATGCTTTGAGTCCGCATGAGGTCAAAAACACTCAAAAAATGACCTCTCTGCCCCTATTTTGACACACAGGAAGCAGTCTTCGGAGAATGAAGATTTGGAGGGGACAATGAGCACCAAATTGTGAAATTCCACTTGGGTTGGAGAGTAGACAGGCCAAGCTTTCGAACAAGTGTAATTGGGCACAATTTGGACTCCTACAGATACCTCAAAACAACGTCCAAAGTGGCATGGCACATATAGATTTGGGTGCGATGCATATAGAGAAAAAGGCCAAAATCACTTCCACTTCGCGACATTTCAATTCACGACATTCTCCAAGTGGGCCCGCTCATCTACACTACACTTTTTTCAGCACCTAAGGCAAAATTTAAAGTATTTCGACTAAAGGTTGGCTTCTATCCAAGTGGCAAAGGAAGGCGAGCTTTTGCCTAAGCCATTTGTCATTTTTGTAATGTTGCACCTGTAACTAATGGTTGGCTTTCCACTTCCACTTTGTAATGATTCGAAAAACTCCCCAACTCTTAGTCATTCTATTTCCTCATGGCATAGTCTATTTATTTTATGCAAACCATTTGCAAATGGTTGGTTGATTGTAATTTCTGGGAGACTGTGGGAGAGAAACTCAGTTCTTCATTGTATATTTTGACAGAGGATTAATGAAAGGCAGCGAATCTGTTTCATGAGATTCATGTGGTTGTGAGTGTAGCAAATGTGTTCTCTTTATGTTTCATATGTATTTTTTTATGTTTCACAGTTCATTCATATTCATTTTCGGTGAGATTTTCTAAGTAAGATAAGGTAGAACTCATGTTTATTGCTCTGCCTGTGGGAAAGTTTCATGTATGTGTTCTTCTTCTGTTGAAAAGGATTCATGTGTTTATGCCATTTTCACCTTCCTAAACAATCTTTCCACATTACTTCAAATTTAATTGCTAGACTTTCCACCTATCCTGCCTCATGAACTAATCTGTGCCTTTGTGTTAAATTCTCTGCTCATTGTTGTTCGTTGGTCCCATACATCCCATAAACTCAGTCATTTATACAAAATTGCTTCTAGTTTCGATATCTATTTACTAGCCTAAAATCAATATTTCACTATAAGTCATCTCAGGCCATATCGTTTATCTATTCACTGAGCGTGACTCGGAGAGAGCTCTCTCCTGTTTTGGTAGGGCTAGCTACTAGACTGAGCGTGGTTTGTGGCTACCCTGAATTTTGCCTTCCTTCAGCCTAAGGCAGATTTAGGTGCTAACAAAAACAACCATTATAGCCACAAGTATCAAAGGCAAGATTTCTGAAGCATCTACTAGTAATTCTACACAATCTACTATTGATGAAGAAAATGAGAGAAAAAAACATGAGCTGTTCCATATCCGAGTTATTTCCAAACATCAAAAGATTGATACTTTGTTTGATAGTGGCTCACAAGTAAATTTCATTTCTGAATCAATTGTGAAGAAGCTGGGATCACTGACTACACCTCACAAGAAACCATACCCATTAGGATGGTTAAGTGATAAAGCACGACTAAAAGTGACGAGACAATGCAAACTTAAGTTTTCTTTTGGGTTAGAATTTGTAGATGAGGTTGAGTTAGATATAATTCCTTTGGATATATGTGGAATTGTTTTAGGAAGTCCTTACTTGTATGACAGAAAAGCTATTTTCTATAGGGATGAGAACAAGTATCTACTCGTTAAAGATGGAATTGAATACTTTGTAAGAGCTCATAAGCTCAAGAATAGTTATACTCTCATAAACTCAGGGTAGATGAAACGAATTATAAATTCATTCAAACAATTTTTACTAATGGTTGTAAAGTAAATGAAACCTGATAAAACCAATGTATTTGAGGGTTGTGATGCTAAATAGCAAGCTTATTTAGAAAAAGTTGTTCCAGAGTATGATATCTTGTTTCAAGTTGTTCCAGAGTATGATATCTTGTTTCAAGAACCTAAAGGTCTGCCACCCAAAAAGGAAATAGTGCATGATATTAATTTGCAACAAGATGCTCCATTGCCTAACATTGGGATGTACAGGTTGTCCACTTTAGAGAATGCAGAAATCAAGAAGCAGGTGCAGGAGTTGCTCGAGAAGGGGTTCATCAGACCTAGCACATCGCCATGTGGATCTCTAATTGTTTTGGTGAAAAAGAAAGATGGCTCATGGAGAACGTGCATTGATTACTGAGCACTGAATAAGATAACAATAAAAAATTGTTATCCCCTTCCTCGCATAGATGACCTATGAAATCAATTGAAAGAAGCTGTTTATTTTTCCAAGTTAGACTTGCATAGTGGATATCATCAGGTCAGTGTTGCAAAACAAGATGCATGGAAGACTGCATTCAAGAAAAAAGTAGGTATTGTATGAGTGGCTAGTTATGCCTTTTGGCTTAAATAATTCTCTTGCTACTTTCATGAGAATAATGAATGATGTACTCAAAACTTTTCTTGATGATTTTGTTATTGTGTATCTAGATGACATTTTGATATTTAGCAAAACATGGGAAGAACATTTAAAGCATGTTAAGCAGACACTAGATCTTTTGAAAAGAGAAAAACTTTATGTTAAACTCTCAAAATGTGAATCTGGCAGAACATATTTGAATTATTTGGGACATATAGTAGAGGGTGGTAAATTGAAGATAGATCCCTCTAAGGTGGCAATCATTGTAAATTGGCCTAAACCCAAATCTACTACAGACGTTAGGAGCTTCTTAGGAGCAGCACAATATTGGGGAAAGTTCATTTCTAAATTCTCCTTATTTGCAGCTCCTTTACATGCTTTAACGTGATTGAACAAGGTGTTTCAGTGGGGAGGAAAATAGCAGAAAGCCTTTGACACCTTGAAAGAAAAGATTAGTACAACACCAATACTAACACTCCCTGATCTTCAAAGACTGTTTGAAATCCAAACAGATGCCAGTGACTATGCCATGGGAGCAGTGTTGATACAACGTGGTAAACCCATATGTTATCATTATGAGACATTTAATTCTGTAGTAGTTAATTATCCCACATATGATAAAGAATTGCATGCATTAGTATAGAGTGTGAAAAAGTGGAAGCATTACTTAATGGGCAAAGAAACAGTTATGCATACTGATCATCAACCACTTCAATATCTACACTCCAAAAATAAGCTGCAGCAATCAAGACACTACAGATGGATGGGTTTTCTACAATAGTTTCATTTAGTCATCAAATGTAAAAAGGACATACACAATAAAGTTGCAGATATGTTATCTAGACCCATTATAAATGCATCTACTATAATTAAGCATAATTCTGTATTGCATGAGAGCCACATTGAACAATATGCTCAAGATATAGACTTTAAAGATATATATGCAACTTTAATTCAAGGAAAACGAGTAGAAGAATTGGATTACCATATTAAAGACTGACTCCTATATCATTGTGGGAAGTTATGCATTCCACAAACTGAAAGAGTAAAGATAATTTGAGAAGAACACACTTCTCTAATATCATGTCACTTTGGGGTAAGTAAAACAGTTGCATAGCTGCAAAGATTTTGTTATTAGCCAAAACTGAATGAGACAGTTTCTAGATATGTAAGATGGTGTACTATGTGTGCTAAAAGCAAGCCCAACAATTGAAAACTAGGCTTGTACACTCCATTACCAGTTCCTTCTCATCCTTGGGAAAGTGTTTCCATGGACTTTGTTGGAGGACTGCCTAAGTCTGGGAAAGGTCATGATTATCTGTATGTTGTTGTGAATAGGTTCAGTAAAATGTGTATTTTGATACCTTGTAATAAACATATTACAACTGAACAAACTACAAAACTGTTCTTTCAACATGTATGGGTTTATTTTGGATTACGCACTTCCATTATATTTTATCGAGACACCCAGTTTCTGGGAAATTTTTGGTTAAGTCTGTGGGAATTGATGGAAACCAATATGAAGAAAAGCACATCTTTCCATCCACAAATCGATGGCCAGATAGAAGTAATCAACATGACAGTGATCTAGTTACTTAGGGGATATTGCAGCAAGCATCCTAAACTTTGGGATGAACATTTGTGTTATGTGAAACATGCTTACAACCGAGCCAAACATTCTTCCACACAGACGTATCCTTTTGAGACCTATTTGGGTTTCACACCAAGGTCTCCCTTGGATTTTATCTTTAGTAAGGACACAACAGTTGAGGGACACAATGATGTGGACAAGGCAACTAGGTTCATTGAACAAATCCAAGAGATCCATCAGGCAGTACAGGAGCAGCTGGAAAATAGCCAAGCTAAATACAAGGCAAGGCATGACAAGCATCGGATGGAGCATAGTTTCCAAGATGGTGATCAAGTCTGGCTGTATATCAACAAGGAAAGGATGCAAGGTGAAGGTAAAAAGCTGAAACCAATAAGGTATGGACCTTTCAGGAACCTTGAGAAAATTGGTGAGAATGCTTTTCGCCTTGATTTTCCAAGCTATATGCACATCTATTCAGTCGTCAATGTAGACAACTTGAGACTATTTGAACCTTCATTAATTGAAGATCCTGAAGAAGAGAGTCAATTGCCTTCTATTGATGACCTGCTATGTTAGGCCCCTATACTACTAGTGTAACCCCTTATTGTTATTAGTACAACCCACTTATTATATTGATGTACCCATGTAGTGCCCATATTGTTACTATTGTGCCCCATAGAAGCCAGCTATTGTTATTATTGTGCCCTCACATTATTATTGTTATGTCGGCTTTGATTATGTTATGACCCCTTAGACTCCTATATATAGAAAGGAGGTCTTTTCATTTGTATCATCCAAGAAATTGTTCATTTATGTAATGTAAAGGAGGTTTCCCCCTCGAAGAGGCTAAATTATAAGGTGTTGATCTATATTTTCTATCTTTTGTTGAGCTGGTTTCATAACATTTGGTATCAGAGCTTTGGATTTTAGGGTTTCGCTGCTCCAAACAGGTCATCATGGCATTTTTGCTATAAATTTTTTTCTGTGACATTTTAGAAGCTAAAGAAAAACCCCATTTGAGAAGACAACGCACTGAATCTCAGGTCCACATTTCGGAGCTTTTCGTGCTATATTTTTGGAGATATGATTTGAGGAAGTGGGTCCTTTTGTAGAATCCTGAATTACATTCAAAACAGGTGACCAGGGGAAAATCGTCATAACTTTCGCTCTGTGCATCAAATTGAAATTTCATAAGAAGGTATAGAAATCGACGGACTATAGTTTCTTGTATATATTTTTTAGAGCCAAAGGTCAAAACAAGGACATATGGCACGTCGTACAAGTTCCCTCTATTGAATTAGTCTATAATCAGGTCACTATGGGAGATTTGGGATAGCTCTTCATTGGAGAATCCAATTGGGGTCAGATTGGATGCATTAGAAATAGGACATAGAGGGCTACCACAGGTTGCAATTTCAAAATTGGATGATCCGAAATTAGAGAGATACATCAGAGGCAATATCGAGCTCCTATAAAGTGAAAAAAGGTGTGTATATTTTTTTAAATGTTTGCTTAAGCTTGGTTTGAAAAAATATTTTGAAGGAATTCAAAGGGCATGATAAAGCATTATTATTGATAATTTATGCCCCAAGGAAAGAAAATGGAAATACCTAGTAGGCGACTTGAAAGCTCTAGCATGACTCATGAAGAAGAGGAAGAAATGCAACATGATATATCAAAATTACGAGACCAAGTGCAACAAGTGTCACTTGCACAAAAATGAACAGAATCTAAGATGGATTGTTTAAATAAAGGTGTAGAAGCTAAGATGAATGACATGGAAGCTAAGATGGACGATTTGAAGATAGATTTGAAGACAAACATGGAAAAATTGAAGATAAATATGAATAAGTTGCTACAATAAAGGGTCACTAATGGTGAAAGGGTAGTAAAGGAAACCCATGACAAGAACAAAAGAAATGTTCATCATGATTCCATAGACTCTAATGTTGGATCGAAGATCCACCATATTCCAAAAATCGATATCAGGAAGTTTGATGGAAAGGATCCCGCAACATGGATATTACAGATGGAGCAATTTTTCGATCTCAATAATGTGCAAAACACACAAAAGGTACGTATTGCAACTTTATATTTGGAACCAAATCAGTTTGTATGGTATCAATGGCTTTGCTCTCATAAATAATTTATCACTTGGGAAATTTTCACAGAAGAATTGATAGCACATTATGAGGATACAAAAAGAAATACTTTTTTTAGCCAATTCATAAGTCTCAAACAAAAGGGTTCAATAATGGAGCACATTGAGGAGTTCCAAAAATTGAACATAATGATAAAAGATATTCCAGAGGAGCATAGGATTGATGTGTTCTTAGTGTCTTTAAAGGATAATATCCAACATGATGTTTTCCTTTGGGAACCTGATTCATTAGAGAAGGCATTCCGATTAGCAAGAAAAATGGAAAGCAAAATTATGGCAACCAGGAAGCATACCACTCACAACTATAAAGATGGAATTGTTGTTGCCGCTAGTCTTCCACAACCTATAAGGTTGACACCACAATAATTGGAAGAAAAAATAGCAAGATGGCTTTGTTACAGTTTTGATAGCAAATACACTAAAGGTGATAAGTCTGCTGATAAGAAATTATTCTACATAGATTGTGAAGAGGAAGAATAAAAGGAGCAAGAAAGGTCAAAAGAAGAGGATATACTACAAGAACAAAGCCTAGATGAAGAACAAATGAATCTGACCATATCTTGTAATGCATTGGCAAGAATTACCACTCCTCAAACCATCAATATAGAAGGACAAATCAATAAGAAAAAAGGTAAAAGTGTTCATTGATTTAGGAAGTACCCACAATTTTATTCATTGTAAGGTAGCAAAAGAATTGACTTGATTCTTATATCCAGCACCAGAGTGTCAAGTGATGGTTGAAAATGGAGGAACAATAAATTGCTCTGGAAGGTGCCATAATATCAAGCTATCCATGGGAGAATATGTATTGACTAGCCCAATGCTTTCCATTCTAATGGGAGGTGTTGATGTTGTATTAGGAGTCCAACGGCTACAATCCTTGGGTACAATAGATTTTAATTTTCAAGAACTTTTCATGAAATTTTCTATGGAAGGAAAGGAAGTTGAATTAAGGGGAATTGCAGGGAAACCGGGAAAGATAATCAGCTCTAATGGTATGACAAAGCTTCTAAAAAGGAACGAAAAGGTGTAATTGCACAATTATGTTCGCTAGATGTTTCCACATTGGAATCATATATTTCTCCAGATCTCCAAATAGCCTTGGACAATCATTCCAAGGTAATTGAGACTCCCAAAGGTCTCCCACCTATTCATGATCATGATCATGCTATTCATCTGATTCCAGGAAGTGTTCCTCCAAACATCAGGCTGTACAGATAT
>APFE031726453.1:125147-155737 GCA_000404065.3 Pinus taeda | reverse complement strand
TGAAAAATGACAAGTTTCCCTGAAAATCCCTTTGTCCTACACAAAAACAACACATTACTCATACCTGTTTAAGATAGGAAAAAAATACATTGAAAAATGTCCTTCCATGGTGAAAAATAAACAAATTTAATATTTATTTATCCAAAAAAACCTATAAAAAGACCTTTTACCATGTCATTTTTACCATTTTACTGTTGAGGTAGAAAAAAGGGCTTTTCGTAAGAAACTTCTTGTGGACTTTGCGGAAAATCAGACCATCGGAATCGAGTGCCGTCACTTCTAGGTAATCCACAACATCCTCCCCTTC
Source organism: Pinus taeda (assembly GCA_000404065.3). Taxonomy (NCBI): domain Eukaryota; kingdom Viridiplantae; phylum Streptophyta; class Pinopsida; order Pinales; family Pinaceae; genus Pinus; species Pinus taeda. The sequence continues at coordinate 155,430 of APFE031726453.1, read as the reverse complement.
AATTTTATCCGTTTAGAATTTGATTTTTAGCCTTAGTTTGATTTTTTGGGGGCATTGGGGTTTTAGGATGCACTTCTCGGGGTACGCAGGTGGCCCATGGGTAACCTGCATACCCCAACTTTTTCCTCAAAGGAAAAAGGGTTGGGGTACGCAACCTACCTTCAGACCAGGTGCGTACCCACGCCTTGTTTCTGAAGGCGGGGTGCGTACCCCGTGTAAAGCGTACCCCCAAACCCCATCTTTCAAATTTAACCATCAAATATTGATTTTATGATTTCTAAGACTTATTTTTTGGTGTGTAGATTGCCCACCATGCTGGATTGGCGTGAAAGAGAGCATGAATATGTTGATTCGGCTGCATTGAATCATCAACCTACGATTGATGCATTGAGAGCATGCAGCCTTTACAAATACTGGGTCATACCTGGAATGAGGGCCCAGGTGCCATTTCTGGAGTGGCTGGTCCAGAGATGGAACATTCAGGATCAATGTTTCTACATTGGAGGCCATCAGCTCGAGATAGAGGCCTCTGATATATATTTTCTCACTGGTTTTCCAACAGGGGCGAACACCTTTCTCTATTCGGGACTAGGCCGGGTGGCCAATCCCTTGCTAGCCTCCGGCTAGAGTGGTGTAACAACCAGAACCAGGAGAAGGGGATTGAGATCAAATTCATATCCAGTCCTGAACTTATGGTGATATCGTTCACTGTTACCAGACTCTGCGGCACAGCCGCTTTACACATGGCCACCGGATCCCAGATGCGGATGGCGATAGATTGCTACCGAGGCACCATTTTCAACTGGTGCGATGCTGTACTGGCTAATCTGAAGGGCCAGTTGACTAGGGTGAAAAACGGACAGTCAAAGACCTTTGGATATGGGGCTTTGGTTGTGAGTTTTTGCCTTAGAGAGGGTTCCCATGTTGATCCCACAACAGCTCACAGTTGGGGTTGGGGCTCCTCGGGAGCCTAAGATGATGAGATGGGTTGCAGTTATGGCCCGGCATCCTGACGAGGGAGAGAATGTCGTTCGCTTTCCTGAGATCTACTTTGACTAGTTAGAGAACCAAGTCTTTGCCATTCAGGGTTTTCCTTATACCGGAATGGATTTTCGAGGTGATCCAGACATGGTTCTTCCACAGGGAGAACAATGGGATGACAAAGGTATATTCACTTTTCACAGTTGTTTTTATCTATATTTTTGTTTTTTAAACATCGTTTTCAAAACTGACAGTAAATTTTTTCAAAATGTAGATGTAGGCCCACAGCGTCCAGCCAATCTCCAGGCTTTTGAGAGAAGACATCCAGTTTCACTGCTACCGGCCCCTCAGGATGCAGCTGTAGAGATGCTAGCTGAGTTGGAGTAGGATTTGGAGCGTCTGACGGCAGACATACTGGAGACGTCCATTGACGATATTCCTATCAGGCTTCAGCGTTATGTAGTTGCGGTCCCAGGACCTTTTAGGAGGTTCTTATGCAGAGTAGCACGTGAAGTGGTGTCTTATAGAGATTACCACCATTGATTGGATGATCACTTTTGTAGACTCATGTCACATTTTTGTTTTTGTACTTATCATTTTTTGCCGATCATAAGGTGTTTTTCAACCTATGATCGAGGACGATGTATATTTTTTGACACTATCTATATATATATCATTTTACCGCCTTATCTTGTTCACATGTATGATGAAATGTTTTTTAAATTTACAATTATCTCAAATGTCTATCTAATACTCGAGAAGCAATTGCATCTGCTAATGTATTTAGAGACCTTGGAGTATGCTGATATTCAATGTAATCAAACTCACGTTCCAAGAGACGCACTCTCAAAAACAATCTTAATAACACAGGATTTCTAATGGCATAAAATCTATTAAGCTGTAATACAACGAGTTCAGAACCTAACCTCACAATCAAATGTCGAATCCCAAATGAAATAGATTCAGACAATAACTCAATCACTACACTGTATTCTGCAATGTTGTTTGTTGTTCGACCGAGGCTCACCCCATGCATAGAAACTAACTCGTCAGAGGGCGAATAGATAACCCAAGCTGCGGAAGAGATATTCCGTGTAATACGACAAGCACCATCAGCAAATCCAATGTACATTTGGAGAGGCATCAACATCTGAAATATCAAGAGTAAAACCAAGATAAGCCAGAATAATGACGAAAACACACTCTCTAAGCTAAGCACACTGACTAGACTAATAAACACACAAGCTAGAAAGAAAACCTAACTAGAAAGGAAACCTAACCTAACTAAAAATTCTACATACCCTGCATTTAAGCATAATAACCTCTTTAGGTAAAGTCCATTTCTGGGTTACCCAAAGAGTCCACGTCAAAATTAACTAGCTCATATGTCCCCTTTGCTAGCTTTCTCTTGACAATATAGGGCCCATGCCACATGGGAACGAATTTTCCAACATCTAGTTTATCGTTAGCTTGATCATATAATAACACTAGGTCTCCTTCCGAAAAATTTCGAGGGGTCACATTTCTATCATACTAAGCTTTCATTCATTTCGCATGAGTCTCGATTGCCAATGCAGGATCGCGACGAGTCTCATCTAATTTAGCTAAGTATAATAAACACTTCTCCTCTTCGGATGTAGCTGGGAGTAATTCGATATCCATTTGAAGTGATGGGATTTCACATTCGATGGGTAACACAGCTTCCAAACCATAAAATAGCTGAAAAGGAGTGAACCCTGTTGATGTTTTCACTGATGTTCGGTATGCCCATAGCGCTGAAAATAACATGTTGTGCCAATTCGACCGATGAATACCAATGATTCGTCGGATCATGATAACTAGAACTTTGTTGATAGACTCAACCAGACCGTTGGCTTGTGGATAATAAGGAGTAGAGCTATCATGGCACAAACCAAGCTAGCCTGTAAGTTCGGTCATCATGACGTTTCGAAAATGGCTCCCATGGTCAGTAATGATTGCCTGTGGGACACCAAACCTAGCAATAATGTGATTGAAAACGAAAATTGCTGTTTTTTTTCCATCTGCCTCGAATGTAGGCATCACCTCGGCCCATTTAGTAAAATAATCAACCGCGAGGATGATATACGCATGCCCCCCGACCTAGTGAGGGTTACAAGTTATGAAGTCGATACCCCATTTGACGAAAGGACTGACGACGCTTATAGGGTGGAGAGGAGCAGGTGGTGCGTGCATCTTTCGATCAAACACTTGACAGTTGTGGCATGTTCGGACCGCGATAATACAATATTTTAATAAAGACGGGCAGAAGTAGCCAGCACGCAATATCTTTTGGGCTGTGGCATACCCAGACATATGACCGCCACACGCTCCAAAGTGACAGTCATTCAAAACCCTTTCAGCCTCTTCATGAGTTAAGAAACATCGAAAAACCAAGTCTGCCCCACGGCGATAAAGAGTATCTCCAATAATTTTAAACTTTTGGGACTGGAACCGAATTTTTCGACGCTCCGACTTTGAAAGTTCAGGCCGAAAAGATTGGGTCTGGAGATAGATGATTATATCTCCATACCACGGATCTAAAGTGCTGATAAGAAACAAAGATTCATCCACAATGGACTCTTTTGCCACAGTCTCTGTGTCAGCACGCAGGAAATCACACACTAACTCCGCGAAAACTAAGGATTTCTTAGACTTCGATTTCTCGAACTCCAAATTGAACTCTTGCAGGATAATGATCCATTTAGAGTACTTTACCCCTAGAAATGGTTCAGTCAAAATATAAATCATAGGGTTCCAATCCGAAACCACAGTAGTTTTACGAATTAAAATGTAGTGACGGAAACACTGGACAGCTTGAACAGCTGCCAGGGCCAATTTCTCCACATGGGAATATTTTAAATCGATTGGATTTAGGGTCCGACTAAGATAATATATCACATGTTCCGCTCTGAATTCATATTCCTAGACTAGCACCATTCCAATAGTGGAATGCGAAGCTGCGAGGTATAAGAAGTAATCCTGGTTGTAATTGGGAAGATACAGAAACGGTGCATGGGTCAACGCGTGCTTGAGTGTATCAAAAGACTGCTGAGCAATCTCATCTCAAAAGAATTGAGTGTTCTGTTTTAACAACCGGGTAAAACCTTTAGTGACCTCGGTGTAGTTTGGAATGAATCGGCGTAAAAAATTTGCTTTCCCCTGTAAAATTTGGAGTTGGCATAAACTCGAAGGAGGAGGAAATTTGATGATTGCTTCGACTTTCGAGGGATCAACGCGAATGTCAGCTCTGGAAACAACGAATCCCAGCAATCGACCCGCTTCTATATAGAACACACACTTGTGGGTATTTAAACGAATAAGATAATGCCTACACCTCATTAATATTGCTCGTAAGTGAACAAGGTAATCAGCTCGATGTAAAGAATGAACAAGAAAATCATCGAGGTATGGTTGCACAATGTGTTTGATGTCATGAAATGCATAAGACATCGCCCTTTGAAAAGTGGCTCCGGCATTCTTGAGTCCAAAGGGTAATTTTCAATAAGCAAATGTCCCCCACAGACAAATGAATGTCGTTTTTGGTTGGTCGGCAGGTAGAATATTGATTTGATTATAGCCCGAAAAACCATCCATAAAGGAAAACATTTCACTTCCGGCACAATCATCAATTATTTGATCGATATACGGGCGTTGGATAGTTGTCTTTTGGACAAGCTTGATTTATATCCCTATAATCAATACAGATTCTTATTGTTCCCTGCTTTTTGTTAACCGAGACAATATTCGATACCCAATCCGTTAACAGGATCGGATATATGAAACCTGCTTTCAACAACTTCTCGACTTCTGCTTTAATCGCAGCCAATTTTTGAGGGTGGATCTAACGCAACCGTTGCCAGACAGGTTTAGCATCCGGGTAGGTCTTGATTTCATGGACAACAATCGCGGGATCAATTCCTGGCATTTCCTCGTATGACCAGGCAAACACGTCACAAAATTCTTGGAATAGGGCCTTGCAAGTTTAAATTTCGTCGTCTGTACATGAGGCACCTATAGGAATGTTCTCAACAATTCCGGGCTTCACTGAAATGTCAATGGGGATAGTGCGAGAAATATTCCCTAAATTCAGCTCTGAATCAGGATGTTTCATTGGACTCTGAGCGTCTTTGACATGTTCAGTGGTAAACATGGATGAGAAATCATTTTTGAAACGATCATCCTCAGGTAAGAACGAAGATCTATGATGAAGATCTTCCCATGGCAAATCGTCTACACATAGGATTTCATGATGGTGTTCGTCAGATGACACAACTTCGGGAAATGTTATTAACTCTGAGGGTGAGGCGAAAAGTGAGTCCTCATGGACCACATTCATTTGGTCAATTTTGGTTGAAAGCGGGTCGGTAAAAGACACTACGGCTTCATAAGCATTTTCATATGGACTCAAAGGCATGGCATTACCAAATGAGTCCATCTCAGATTCGGAAGGGACAATCCAAGGATTGTCGTAAATAATGGTGTTTGATGTAATCATATGAATAGATGCAAATGAAGACGATGCGTTGATGGGAGGAAAAGGAAAAGTTCCCAGTAAACCGGAATCTTTAACTAAACCTACGCCAACGTCCCTGTAAGGGATGGTCGTTTTTCCGACATGCTGGATACTCTCTGAAGAGGCAAGGTCGGATGCAAAGTAAGCCAGCTGGTCTATTGTCACGATCTTGCCATTATGTGGAAACTTTATGACTCTGAAGACCGACGAAACGATCGCTGTCATAGCATATGACCAACTTCGACCCAAAATAAGGTTGTAGTCTAGAGGGGCGTCAACCACCTCCACATCTAGACTAACGGTTTTTCCTTCAACCTCTATAGGCAAATCCTGTAAAATACCAAACGGACGGAACCCACGACCATCAAAGGCCTTAAGGATGGTGGGGGATTGGTTCAGTGAAGGAGAACCAAGTGATTTCCAACACTGAATCGACATAATACACCTGGAAGCTCCCTCATCAATTACAGTCCTATGAATAGGCCTGTTTTTTACTATCACTGGAATCTAGAAAGGCATCTGATGAGGTAGACGCGGTGTACTATTTTCTAGATCAAAGATTATTAGGTTCGGATCCTGAAGATCAACAGCTTCGATAGCTGAAAAAAGTAATTTCCTTTGTGCTGGGCATGATTGCAGCACTTCCAGAGCCGACATTGCTGAGGGTGAAACAGCTAAATTCTCAACGATGTTATAATTCTGAGTCACTCTCGCATGTGGATTGAAAGAAGACTTTCGAAGTATACCCTTGGTGAGCAGTTTGATTACTAAGTTAGGGTTAGGTTTCTCGATTTGTAGTGAATCGGGACCAGGAGCTGAGGTTGATGGGTTAGAGCGAGAATATTCTGCTTCCTTACCATCAACGGGATTCTTACTACCGTAATCTTGTGATCGAGTCGCAATCCTCACATGAGACATCATCAAAATGGGTGCCTCACCGATACTTGAGGAATAACCTATCATTTTAGTCTCCTGCTTTGGAAATGGATCTTTCAAAACAGCAGGAGTCTCGGAACCTTTGACTATTTTCACAACCTCAGCTTGATGCGGGCAATCTCTTGTATAATGATCTTCTTCACATATAAGACAAGGATACTTAGGTTTGCGCTTTTCGTCGTTGGTTTCTGACTTTTCTGATTTCTCCTTAGGAGCTTTGTCTGCTTTATTCTTCTTCTTACCCTTCTTCTTTCCACCATTTTTTATTTGACCGTAGATGTCTCTACGGTGTGAATATCGACGGAAATTTCAGGAGAAGACTCACCTGTCAGGGAATCGGTAGAGTGATTATGGGAGAAGAATTCTTTGAAATTTCTTCTTACTCTTTGTGTTCACCGTACCGATCATACCATCAGCGGCATGAGATCCCGAAGGAGCAGCAGCGATTTGATTTGAACTTGGAAGATCTGGGATCTTCTCGTGTAAAGTACCCGACTGAGTGTAAACCAAGTCAAGGTACTGCGCCTGAGCAATTACTTGCTCCTCAGTGACTACACTGGCCTTAGCGACATCTTCAGTAATCTTCGGTAACAATGATTTAACAAACCATTCAGCTAAGATTTGGTCCGGGATAAAAACTTTCACTAACCTTCGTCGACGTCTCCACTCATGAATATGATCGGAAATATAGGTGGACGTCGATTTTTTTAGTGAAGTTAGTAACTCCGTGCCATTATCATATCTGACCGGCAACTGAAAATGAGTTAAGAACGATGTGGCTAATTGGCTAAAATTGTAAAAAGAGGCCCGTGGTAACTCAATGTACCACTTGGCCGCAAGACCAATGAGTGTACGCTGGAAAAGACGTAAGCAGATCGAATCATCCGAGATAGAATTTGATGCACACCAGAGGTGGTAATTCATCACATGATTTGACGGGTCCTCTCTAGACTTACCTTTGAACTTGGGTATGTCACTGGGCAACTTATTCGGCATTCGTGGCCAATACGGAAGATAATCGATCGGATCATTCGTTAGGCACGTCAAGTCTGGTAAATCCAAAGTTGTGATAAAAGGCAATTGCCGGTTCGGATCTCTAAAACTTGGGGTCACTAAACTAGCCCCAGGAGGAGGATATCCAGGATAACTTGGAACAGGAATCATATTAGGGATATTGTATCCTCCCGGGAAACCAGGATTAACTGGACCGTACTGGGGTTGTTGAGATTGTTGATAAGTGTACCCAGGATACGGTTGATACTGGTAAGTTGGTTGCTGAGCAGCAGGACCATATTGAGTTTGGTACTGTCCCTGGTATGGAGGTTGAACAAATTGAGGTTGAGAAGTAACAACCGTACTTCCCACAGGAATTTGGACTGAAGTCTAGACCGTAGATCCAGACTGAGGTAAAGAGGTCTGAGGAACAGAGGTAGGAACAGTAGAAACCGGAACTGCTGATACTCCAGAAGAAGATGGTCTGTATGTTGAATATGTTTTATTTTATGAGATATTCAGGTGCTATTTAATCGTTTGATTGTTAGTGAATTCAGGTTTCGAAGTGAAGGAGGAGCTCATTTGGATCGACGAGGCTGGACTACTACAACAGTGTTGGACTACAGGTAGGATCTAAACACTTGATTTCTTGTATGGTAAATGCATGTTTAGAGAAGGATTTCTCTTAATTGTCTTGTTTGTCACTAGAAAGTCTTAGGCTTCTAGGGAGGTTGGTTTTGTCCGCAAGATTAACTCTTTCCGCATGACACACTCTAATGTTCTGGCCACTTTAGGTTCTCTCCAGTGGGTTACACTGATGTGCAGACTTCTCAGAACACATAAAGACTTGAGTTCTTTACGTGAAGCAAGTAGATCAAACAGATCGTCTGCAGTTGCAGAGTAGGCAAAGAGCTCAGACTCCAAAACATAAGACTTACAAACTCACAATGACTAACAATTGATGCCCAAATGAGCCTAGACTCCTTACATATATAGCAAAAGTAGGGGACAACCATTCAATAGTTGGACCGACAAACTGAAGTAAGAAGGAATCTGTCAGTATGAGATGTGGTTCAATATCCACCAAAAGTCAACAACCATGGTCAATCTTGGGTTTTTAGTATTAATCTCAATGGCTTCTTATTCCTTTAGGTCAAACATGGTGAATCATAGTCAACCATGGTCAAGCATGCTCAAATGACGCTTTGTGAGAAATATTGTATCCATATGAAATTCAACCATGATTCAATGTCAAATTGTGACAAAGAATTAATTATTATTAAGTAAAAATGAATTAATTATTATTATTATTGATCTCAAAATGGATTATAGTAATAACAAATCTATTCAAACTAGAGTTTGACTGTGTTCGTGTTTACCAGACTTGAGTTTTCCAATGTTGGACGAGCTTTACTGGATGCTACCTAGAAAATACACAGGCTCTATCTATGAACAAAGACTCAACACACACATATACCACACACGTATACCTCGACACTCTAATGTGTTGGCCACTTTAGGTTCTTACCAGTGGGTTACACTGATGCGCAGGCTTCTCAGAACACCTAAATACTTGAGTTCTTTACGTTAAGCAAGCAGATCAGACAGATCGTCTGTAGTTGTAGAGCAGGCAAAGAGCTAAGACTCCAAAACATAAGACTTACAAACTCACAATGACTAACAATCGATGCCCGAATGAGCCTAGACTCCTTGCATATATAGCAAAAGGAGGGGACAACCATTCAACAGTTGGACCAACAAACTAAAGTACGAAGGAATCTATCAGTACGAGATGTGGTTCAATATCCACCAAAATTCGGAGAAGTGATCCGAGTCTCGTGACTTATGGAATCAATCGTAAAAAATTTGTACATTATGGATGCCTTTTAACCAATGAAGGCCCACGAGAAAACTGGTCATGAATAGTCCTCATGACTGGACCATTGTATAATGTGGAGCTTTATGGCATAAGCCCACGGGAACCAAAAGTACTGGGGCCACCAAGGGCCGTTATTCCAGGATAAAATATGGGATATAATATACCATCCCATGCTTTGGTAAAGGTCCTTCTTACAATCATAGGTTTATTAAGCACAAATTGGTGTTTTACCTTTGTCATTACCAACCATTCATCATGACGGCACATGAATTGTTGTAAGATATGATGGTTTGGGTAATTATACATGTGTCTTACATCTCTAAATGGTTCATGAATACATTCCATGTTATTTTGGTGAAAACATTTATCACAGTTTAAGCAGAAATGGGCCTCATAGTAGATTTGATCAATGGCTATATGATTAACACCATAGTCATCCCACCAATCCTCTAGCCATTTTGACTATTGTGATCTTTGTGCAGTTCTAATAGTTCCAAACTTAAGATTAGTGTAGTGTGTCTCACTTCTTCCATCTAATTTAAGTAGATCCCACCATAGCTGCTTATAACCTGCAAAATCAAACACTGTGTCAGGGAAAATAAGTTTAGGATCATTTTGGGGCCATAAGATTGGATTAGTAATTGGCCATTCTATATTTCGGGCTCTGTTTATAGTGAAGTATCTATGATATATTTTTCTTCTGTCACCTCCTTCATTCCATATCATTGGTATATCTTTAAAGACATTTTGTAGTACTTCTTCTGCCCTCTGTGCTCTAACCATACTATCTGAGTAAATTATGTCGTGTATCCATTTATTTCCTTTTGGGAAGACTCTTATTTTTGGCACAAGATGAGGGAGATCAATGTGTGGCTGTAGATTAGCATCCAAGACTTTTGTGCTTTGAAGCTGCCATGTGGGTTTCCAATTTTTTCTGTATTTAGTCCAATTTGATCTTCATTTATTGTTTTGAGGACTTCTTGGTTTTGAGTTGGATCCCATTCAGTTACTATGACCATAATATGATCTTGTTCTTGATTCTGGATGTTTTGAAGGTGTTCCCTACTCAAAAAATCAAGGAGAAAATTTTCATTACCCTTTATATGTTCTACCTAGAAATCAAAATTTGCAAACAATTCTTGCCATCTTGCGAATTTAGCTTCCCCAGGTTTGTTGATATTTTTTGTCAATACTTTCTTTAATGCTAATGCATCAGTCCTGAGGAGGAATGTTCTGTTGATAAGATGAATTTCAAATTTATGAATGCAATTCCATGCAGCTTTAACTTCTTTTTCAATGGTGGAATAATTCTTCTCAGTAAGGTTCCATGGTCCTAAAAGAAAATTGAATAATTTTCTCTTCTAACCCTTTTCTTTGTTTCAAAATACCTCCCAAACCAATATTGTTGGTGTTTGACTCCACGATTTTGAATGCAGCATCATCTGATATGTATAGGATGGGGAGAATTTTTACCTTAGAATTGATATTTTGTACGAGTCTAGTATGAGCTGGAGTCTAGGGTTCAGGATTCTTGCACAGACATTGGTTCAACAGACTTTTGTCCTTTGCGCAATCTTGATAGAAAATAATGACATAGATGAGGCAGCTAAGAAAACACTGCAGCTAAGTCTTGTCAGTTATTATATCTGGAAACTTGCTCGAAAATTCAAGAGCATTTTTCTGCAATGAAATTTAGCCATTAAAAATATTGTGGCCTAAAATCTTAATGGAGGTTTGGAAAACCTCAATCTTCTTCTTACTTAGGACTAAACCATTTCTTTTGATGGTATTTACAAAGATCTAGATATGCCCGAAATGATCTTGAAAGTTCTTGGAAAATATCAGAATGTCATCTATGTACACGATTAACCAATCAAAGAATGGCTTAAAAATATTATCCATCACCTTCTGAAATTTTGATGGAGCATGTTTGAGGCCAAATGGCATAATATGGTGCCCTACTAGGATACTGAAGGTGGTCTTAAATTTATCTTTCTCCAAAATGGCGAGTTGCCAAAAACCTGATTTTAGATCAAATTTTGAAAATACTTTGGCTCCTGCAATTCTACTGATCAGATCACCCTTGTGGGGGATTGGATATCTATCATCTAATAGTATTGCATTCAGAGGCTTGTAAGTTATGACCAGTCTCAGGATTCCTTTGATTTGTTCTGATCTTTTATTCACATAAAACCCATAGCAGTTCCATGGACTGGTTGATTCTCTAATCAGTTTTTTGTCTAGCAGGTTCAGGACCTCTTTCTGGTAGAGTTCTCTATATTCTTTATTCATTGGGATTGCCTTGCTTTTACAAGTTCTGCCTGTGTATTCTGCTTTGTATGGGAGCTCAATTGAATGTTGCTTCCTGTGCCAAAATGCATTTGGTTCTTGAGCACAACATTCATTTTCAACCAGGACTTTTAGCTCTGAAATCTTTTTCTATACTGCTGGAGAAATGCTTTGAGATGCTGAGAGTGGATTTCAAATCTTTTAAGTCTAATAATTTGGCTTCTACTTTTTCCAGTTCTTTCATAGTTTGGACCATTGTTGAGATTCTTGGGGTCGATACATATGGCAATTCTATCCTTCTGGATTGGCCACTGGAAGTAGGCAGAGTGATAAAATATCCACTTCTGTTGTTGTTTGTCATGTATGAACCATGAGGTTCTACAGTAGCCAGAAAAATGTTTCCTAGCATGCAATCAACTGGGATGTCAACAATCACAAATTTCAATTTTGTACAATGTCTGTCAAAACATATAGAAGCTTTGGGCACTTCATAATTCAACGTCTAACTTCTCTTTTAGTTGCCATCTAAAACTTCGCTGGGATAACTTTATTGTTGATTATATTCACATCTACTCCAGAATCAATAAGTGCAGTCAAATTAAAAATTTCATTCTGTATACAAATTTGTACCTGTACGTGGTGTTGTTGATACTCGACTGCGAGTATCTACATTTCCTGAAAATCAGAATCATTATCTTTTATTCCTTCATAGATTTGGACATTTGCTTTATAGTAATCTTCTGGATCATATTCTTCTTCTGGTTTTGTTTCTTTATGCATTTTTCTTTTTTCTAATCCTTGAACCTGAATTTTTAGTTGGGAAATTTCAGATTTGAGATTGTGTATTTCATGGCTTACTTCCCCCAAAGTAAGTGGGCGGACTTTGTCTTGTTGTCTTTGTCTTTGAAAATATTTTGTATTTCTTGCATATGAGGCATCAATAAAAAGTGGCTTCTTACCAGAATTTTTGTTGTTATTTGAAATCTTTAGCTGATCCATGAAGGCTTCTGTGAGGCAGGTCTTCATTTCTCCATCCTCCATTCCACAGATCTGAAATAAGATTTTTATTTCATGTTCCTTTGTGGAGCAATAAGAACTTTTTCTTTGAGTTTCTTATACTGTGCCTCTTCTTCTGAAAATGATTCTGTAGAATCATATTCACTATCAGTAAAAATGCATTTACAATTGTCTGAATCTGTGCAATTACAAGCATTAGCATGAAGATTTATTTCTTCAAATTCTTCAGATGAATAGACAGGACTATTATTTGAATTTGAGAATTCATCAGATGAGTAAAAGAATTCTTGTTGTTGAATTTGGGGGCGATCACCAATTGTAATATTAGGACAATGCTCTGTCCTATTAGATTTTGACCCACATATCATGCAAAAATATTTGGTCTCAATCTTGACTTGTTTTAATTTTTGATTTTGTGGCTGAGATTTCTTGCCACGATTCTTTTTCGACTCTTCTCCTACAGGACAGTTATTTTCAGTGGCTACAGAGCCAACAAGTCAGTTTGTTCCACTTTTCTTGTTTATGACTATGTAAGTGGATATCAAATGGCCTGTAATAGCGTGTTTTTGGGATATACCTGTAACATCCCTTTCTTTTCTGTTGTGCACGGGGCCTAGATGGAGCCCTTTTCTTACTGAATCTATTATAATTTTTTCTGGTTGTGTGCAGCTTTTCTTTCTTAGCTCTTCTTTTGAGCTTCCTATTCTTAACTAGTGGATCTTCTAGAGATAGGCCATATTTGCTTCAAAAATATTTGTTATCTGGAAATCTGGACAACTTTTCTAATGAATTATTTACCTTTGCACTAGTACAAAGACCAACCAATGTTTTAGTAATAAAACTGTAAATCTGGCCCCATGTATAGGACTCAAATGGCATATGGAAGACTTCTTATTATCGAAGATAGTCTACAAACTTTGATGGAAGTGTTGCCAAGTAAACCTGTTTCCACAACAGATTTTTGGAGTCCTTTGTCTCATATATCCTCTGCATCTAGTCTCTATGGAAGTCTTCATATTGAGAAATCTTGTAACATGTGAGGTCCATTAGAAAAACTTCATTTTTGTCAGCTATATCAGCTTATGAACCACACCAGTGTTCAACGATCATGGAGGTTAGAGCTCCAATCATATTGTTTTGGACTATCCCATCTAGATTGTGGATTATGTTACCTTGCTCATCTTTGAGCAATTGATCTTCCATTTTCTTAATCAAAGCAGGAGAAGATTATATTTCCCACCATCTTAGAAGTGTGCTTGTAAAGCACTGGAAAATGGTCTTACAAGCATCTACCTCAGGTTTTCTTTTGAGACACATGAGTTATACTCTGTGTACTTCATATCTATTAATTCTTTGATTTTCTCTACACTGAGGTTGTCTATAGACCATCCTCTATGAGAATCACAAAGAATGTGTGAGTTTCTGGAATTTTACCCTTGCCACGGATATCAGGCACAACATACCTAGTGTATTGACTTTCTAGTGGCTCATATATAGGTAAAACTTCTATCTTCTCTTCTTCTTTAAATAAAGCTGAGAATATGATATGCTCATCTTTTGGTGTTTCTACAACCTTAGATGATTCTTCTTTTTCTATTTCCGCTTTTATTTCTTGGGATGTAGACTCCTTGGCGAATAAGAATGGAAATCTGTCGATGGGTTTGAGAGGGTCTTGTATTCGCACAGATCCTTTGTGCATAAATGCTACTGGAATTGGTTTCTCTATTTTGCCAATAGATAATATGTCTACTTTATTTACCAATTCTATTAATTGACTTGATGTAGAATCAATGTGCTCTATCACTTTGTCATCTACGTTCTCTAATTTGTCTAGAGATTCTCTCATATAAGTCTTGATGACTGAATTATCAAATCATACTTTATCTAGAGCATTATTTACAGTATTCAGGGAATCCTGTACAATATCAAACTAATATTTGACTACGGAAGCTTTGGAAATATTCATTTCAAGGCCTTTCAAAGCATTATTCATCCATTTCAACTGTTCTACTATTTTTTGAATTCTGCCTTTAGTGTCGATTGCATTATCATCCTTTAAGACTAAAGGAACTGCTTTAGTAGAACTTTGTCCTTCTCCAAGCACAATTCCCTTATAAGGTGGAAATGTGGTTGGGGTCGCAACCTTAAGGCCATCTAGAGCTTGCTAGAGATGTTGGGATGTTTAGGATGTTGATGATTCAGTCATTAAAACATTAGTAATCTATCTTCTTTCTAACCAGGTATAGAAAGAAATCCAAGCATCAATGGATTCCATGTGGTTTTTCCATTCTACAAACAGTGCTATTTTCTGAGGAACAGTATGACTACTTCCAAATTATTTAGCTTTGGGGTTGGTGAAAATATCCCAATTCAACATTTCTTTCATCCATTTTTCTGGGATTTTGGTTTTTGGACAACCATCCATAAGCGTAAAGAACTTATGCATCTCTCTTGTACTAGGATTTTTACAATTTTCTAGAACTCAACCAAATCTGCAGTTGGGAATCAATCTTTTTTATTTTTCAAGATAACTGAGGCCATATCTTGGTTTTACTGGTCTTGTATATGAAAACAATTATGTAAGCCTTGGATCTTCTTCTTCTAAGTTAGACACTGTATGTATCATGAGAACATGCTCAGATTTATGCGGGAATGAAATTTCAGAGCATTTAGGATTTGGACAGGGAGTAACAGAAGTAGAAGGAGGTGCTTCACCTGTTCTGGGATTATGGTTTTCATGTAGGACCAGATTTGCAAGTTGGTTTAAATTTATAATATTTTGACACTCAAGACATTTGACTTCTAAATAATTAAAATTCACAAGTTGGGCTAACTCAAAAACAGAAATATGCTTACAATAATTTGCAGAGGAATTGGAGGAAGAAGTATCAGCCAGTTCTGGAGAAACATAAAAATGAGACATTTTGCAATCTTCATCAATCCTTTTTTTATCAATTGTGGATCTATGGGAAAGGAGAGAATGGCTTTGGATGATTCTTCATGAATATCTGCAGAGGGTATTTTCTTGACAGAAGGATGCTTGGGATTCGAGACAACCCAGTGCTCAGGGAAAGTTAGATCTTCCCATTTGACTGTTTGGTGCTCAATCTTCTGGTTTCTTGCATCCATGAGTATGATACCACTGGCTTTTGAATCCTTGCTTGGGGCATGTAGAACTGTTGGATATAATGTATTAGTATGTCTAAAACACCCTCGGGTTTGGATTGCTATATTATGTTGTTTTCTGTTCATGTCAAATCCAGTGGTCTGGATTTGTAATTGAAGGATGTCTTTTATGGTTTCATCAAAGACATAAATAGAGAAATTTGGATAGCAATCAAAATACACTGGCCTATTTGATAGAGGTGTGACTGTCCCACCTATTAAGGAATCTGTGTATTTATTGTGGGTAAGGTCACGAACAGTAGCTAATACAAATGTATTTAGACCTTGATGAGTAAGTGCATGTATCCCTATTCTTATACAACCCAGATGAAGATATTGAGATTTTAGCCGTTTAGCCTCGGCCTATAATGTTTTGGGATCAAGTAGGGATATACTCTGCACATAGTTAGAATTTTCTTGTATCTGACTTATGGACTCCTTTATACTAATACGGGTAGCAGCAACTAAATGAAATGCAGACAGATCTGCATATACTTGTGAAGCATTAATGATAAGTAACTGCCATCTAGCAGTGGGTTGACTTTCCTCATATGCAAGTTCGGCAAAATTAAGAGCTTGACTGGAGGTAGTGGCGAACATATCTCGCAAGGGATTTTCTTGAGTGGATTTTTCATGCTCTTCGATTTATCGGAATGAAACAGATTTGCCGAAGGGATTCATTATACACTGAAAAATAAAAAGAGCGATATTTGTTGAGTACTTACTGGGTGAACCAGACGTTACTAGCTCTAATACCAATTTTATAAGCAGGGGCTTCAACGAATCTTGCTATAGTAGTGCTACAGTGCTTCTACAGTAGTGCGCTCTACTGAGTCTCAATATTTAATTTTTACTTTAAAATCATTTTTTTTAATTGTATATAAATTTAAATCATAGAAATTAATTAAATACATGAAATAAAATGAGTTGAGTTAAGAATAATAGTGTAGTTTATCCCTGTTCTTTATGAAATGGATTTTTTTTTTACTATCTCATTTTCATATGCTTTGAAAGAGACTAGCAACCAAAATGAATAAGGTATAGATGTAATGAAAGGTATTCTAGTGTGTATGTTTTCATTAAGATCAATCTTACTATCCCATTTCCATATGCTTTAAAAGAGATTAGCAACTATAGATGTTATGAAAGGTATTCTAGTGTGCATGTTTTTATTAAGATCAAGCTTAAATTTATGGTAAGATATTTAAAATCATTGAATCTTAGCTATATGGGTATATTTTTGAATTGGGTTTTTATGGTTTTTATTATTTTTAAATGAAGTTAATGTTTTCAGTCCTAAAATATGGTTTTTTATATGTTTTAAAATAAGTTTTTGGGGAAGTTGAACTAAAGCTTCTTTAAAAGGATTTGATTCATTATGTGTGTTTCTTTAAGACAAGCTTGTTGATTAGGAGTTACATTCTTGAAATTTAGGTATCAATAATATCCTATTTCTTTGAATTTCATATTTTTTAAAATTATTATGATGGATCGTGTTACTAATGTCATTTAAATTTTCTCTTGTGATTCATAATGAACCAGAGCTTGATTACTTCGAGATGGAAAGCCAAACAAAAAATTCGATGTGAGCTAGAACAATATAAGTCTCTAAAGTTGGTCACATGAAAACATAACTGTGAGAGTTGTTCACATTTTCATTGGTTCTATTCATAGATATGTTGGGTTGTATATATAGAAGTTCGACAGACCCGTGCTATGGGGGAGGGTTGACCATAGGCTTGTGGTTTAAGGAGTTAAAACCATTGTTTTGTGTCGATGGTATTCACCATATGACCAAGTTTAATATTGGATGGAGAGACTTAAAGTTTCTTAACCTTTATGACGTTCATATGACTGTGATTGAAGGGTCATTGCTCATTTTTATACTCATGTCATCATAATTTCATAATCACCACATGGAATGCCCTAATGGGCCTCATATCATCCAATTTTGTGCCTATTGACAACTCAAAATACCAAATTCTCTTGTCATGTGGTAGTCTTTGGTAGATCCACATTGGTGAGTTATCATCATCCTGCCATGTAAGAATTGTTCCATATGTTAAACATTAATAGGCCTGCGTCACTATCCATTAATCTATTTCCATGTGTCACCAATATATTGATCAATGGGGTGACTTAAACCTCAGTCATATTTCCTAAAATCTGGCTATTGATCTATTTGTCTAAGGGTGGATCTGTGCCCAAATTGCATGATGTTTAGAAAATTAATATTTTGTGTTTGGCCTTATAGTTTTTCCTTTTAATTATTTCTCTAATTATTACTAATTTCAATAGGCCATAAATTCTCATTTGAGAGGATTTTTTCTAAGAAAAATATATTACTGGAAAGGTATTGACAAGCACTACACAACCATATTATTTGTAATATCTTTTGAGCATAATAACTTCATCAAAACTCAAAATAATTTTAATCACCCATATCCTTATGTAATGATACCTTGTGAAAGGTCGACCTGCCATACTGCTTCACTAAAGGAGATGCTACTTATTTAATCATCAAGGATGTTCTTGTTGTTGTTGTCCACACATCCCCTTTGACATCAATGCCATCTTGTTATCATCAATGACAACACTATGTGCAACAATCTCCCCCTTTTTTTGTCATTGAAGGAAACACCCCTAGACATTGATGGTCATTATATGTCAAATTAAATCAAGGGCTTTATGTAATGTGCTGCAATCTCTCCCTTATGAAAGTATAAGTTAAATTATCGCCATCTTTCTTGGTGACATCAATGTCTATAATCTCTCCCCCTTTAATATTAATGGCCTCGACCACCACCTTGTCTAGAGAGGGAACAAACATGGTCATAGAAATTCGTTATAATGGTAACAATGTATTGGTCTTGACTATAGGACCAGCACAAATGTGCTAGGTCCTTATTCCATTCCATAACTCGACCAACCTTAATGAAAACAAATAAAAAATCATTATTCAATCAATTAGTTAATAGTATAAGATCAACAAATTTTGTTCCATCAGAATAATAGGATCTGAGATTTGCTCTTGAGATTCATAATGAACTAGAGATTCATTACTTCGAGATGGAAAGTCAAACAAAAAAATTCACACACACACACACACACACACATTTATATATATATATATATATAGAAAGATGTCATGTAGATGAACCTATATGAGTATCCATTCCTGTATGATCATGTGAACCTATCATAAACCATGCTCTTGTCTTTCTAACTTATATTATGCCCTTAAGGCCATTCTTCTGTTATAGGCTCCCCCTGAAACTATGCTTCTATTGCTTGTGATTGTTCATGTTCTCCCCTTTAGATAATGCTATCACTAATTTTATACTCTCCATGAGATCATGCATTCCTTTTACATCTGAGGTATCACCATAAAAACATAGTCCACATACTCCATTCATTATTGCTTCTTCATGTTTTGATATGATAAGTTATGATTGTTGAAGAAGCTTTCTCCAAAATATTATATTGGAGGGATCATACCTAATCGATATGCTCCTTGATCTCTTCTCCATCTGCCAGCATTGATAGGAAATATTCATTTGTTGAACCATACAGATTTAAGTCTACAATCTCGAGTAATGTGACCTTTATTATGACATACTTGACATTCAACGTTGGTCTTTAATATTTGTTGATAAGGCTGAGTCATTCTCTTTATTTGGTCCATATGTCTCCATTTAGGTATATGATCATATAATCTATACTTGGCCATGTCATTGGTGTACCAATCCTGTACTTTTTTTCCAAGCTTAGTATATGAGTAACAATAACCAACAAATTTCTTTGATACTTGGGAAAAGAACGAGATCTTGATCTTCTGAGGATGCCTTTTGGAGGAGTCATGGTTCCCTTTTATCCAACTTGAGCATGCCACATATTCATTTGTTGATTCCCAATACCTATGCCATTATTACTTATGGATTCTTTATGATGAACTATGTTCATTTTCTTACCTATATCCTTTATGTTTGTGGATCCTTCTACATTTTGACTTCTTGCATTTTTCTCTTTACCTAATTTGCTTTGAGACTCAAATAAATGAACTTGATTTCCTGATGTATTGTTTTCTTTGAATCTTCAAGTGAGTTGTGTTTCTTAATGATATAAAAGTTTGATCAATATTATTTATATGTATTTCATTTGATGGAATATCCTTACTCTTGGATGCTTCACCTTCTTTATAGCCAATACATATCTTGATAAATGGAGACCTATATATGCTAAGAATATGATCTAGAGATTTTGAGCCTTTATTGAACTTTTAACTCAACTTCTCCAATTCTTCTCTTAGGAGGAAAAAATCCTCTTCTAATCTTTCACATATTTTTTCGTTTTCATGTAGTTGTTCTAATAAAAATTATTTTACCCTCTTAGCTTCTTCTAGTTCAACTTTGAGAGCAACAATAATGTCTTCATTTTGATTCTTGACTTACATAAATTTATTTTATCTTCCTAAGAGTTTTGATTTACTTCAAAGAACTTATAAGTTCCCCTTCAAGTTCCAGTTTTGCTTCGGGTTATTCAACCTCATGAAGGTTTTAACCCTATACATAACTTACCTACAAAAAAATTCTTAAAAAAAAAAAATAGAAAATATACAATGGCGAGAACAAAAAATATGCACAAAGATTTTTCTCCTAGAACCCAAAACCAAGAAAATCTAATTTATTTTTCATTATTTTCCTTTCAATGTCACAATAAATTATATACATATCAAAGCATCCATAAAACCTTGATCAATTAACCCTATATTAGAACATAACAATAGTTCACTTGATCAAACCTACAAAATATCGTGGGAAAAAGAATAATTCCCAAAGCCATGTGCCAAAACCATGGGTAGCTCTAGCCACCATCCTTGGGTATGCAAATTTTATTTATTTATTTTTCATGGCATTTCCCCGAACCCCTTGCAAAACCAACCCCCCCCCCCCCCCCCCCATGCAATGTAACAACCCTGTGACAAGTCATGCAAAGAATATAAAACATACCCAACACCGAGTCATATATGAATAGCATTTCATTCCTTTCTTCATCAATCACACTTGCCATGCTTTCACTATCACTTTTTTGCTCTGAATACACATTATTTTTCTTTCTTGTTTTCTTCTTCTTTTGATACTTGGGTTTGAATTCTAATTCATCACCACTTTCATTCATATTAGCATAAGGACATTTAGATGCCTAACGACCAATTCTTCCATATTCAAAACATTTGAAAAGAAGCTTACCTTTGAAATTGTTGATTCCTCCCTTGAGCTTTCGAACAAACTGAGCTTCTTTTTCATCATAATTTGAATCTTATTGATCATTTTGTTTTTTCTCTTCTTTTGTTGCCTTGAAATTTACTTCCTTGACCCTTGAACTGTCTTCCTTGATTCTCAACTCATATGAAAAAGGAGTTCCATGGAATTGATCTATTGTCATATTGTCAACCTTTGCTAGTTCGTCAAGGTCTGAGACTTTAGGGTTGAACCTTGATGGACTCGATCTCAATAATTTTCAAACAATTGAACTATATTTGACTTCTTCACCAAAGTATGCAATGGAGTTGACAATATCGTCTACTCAAATAAAATATGAAGTGATATCCTCATCTTCTTTCGTCTTGAAGCTTTCAAATTTTCCTCTAAGAGCTTCTAGTCTAACTTTTTTAACTTTCATATCCCCTTCATGATAATTTTGGAGCTTATTAAATACCTCATGAGTCGAAATACACTACATTACTTTGACATTTTTTTTATTTTTCCAAACCAGTTAAGATAACATGCTTATCTTGTGAATTATACGTGTAAACTACCTTCTATGTTGAATTTGTTGGAATAACATTGGGGACTTTATATTCCATGTTCACAATTTTCCAAACTTCTGCTTCAAGGGAGATGAGATATGTCTCCATCCTTATCTTCGAGAAAGTTTCATAACTAATTCCATCAAACATATGGGGCTTCCATACTACTCTTGTAGTGGAAATTTATTCTTGATCTTCAACCTTATAGTAATTAGTTATTCTTGAAGGAACCTACTCTAAAACCACTTCCTAGCCCAAAATTCACACTAAGAGGGGGGGTGAATCAATGTGAGGTCAATTTCATAGTTTAGAAATATTTCTTAACCAATAATCCATATAGAAATGAACCATAAATTTTATGTCAATAATTATATAAATGCATCATTTTGCCAGTAGCATGATAAAAATTACACAAGAGAGCATCACATCACAAGGAGACACAATTTTTTAGCTGGAAACCAAAACAGGAGAAAACCACCAAGTCTTCTTCTACTCAATTTTAAATTATTTTACATCAATGTGTAGGCCACTTACGGGAGTCAACTACCCCTAAAAATGCAAGTTGCCACTTGTGGTAGGCTATAACCTAATTGAGGCTTCGACCTCAAAGATGCAAGCAACTAATCATTGTAGGCTACAACCTCTAAATTGAGTAGGCTTGAACCTATTCTAGGTTCCAATCTCAAAAAATGAGTAGGCTCCATCCTACTCTAGTCCCCAACCTGATTGAGGTTTCAACCTGCTTCCTTTGCTTCCTTGTGGACCTATATTTCATCACATTTTCAAATTGGATCCATAATCATAAAATATCATTGAATCATACATAAAGTACTGAACTAAAACACATACCAATATTGTTATGAAACCAACCCAGAAAATAGAAGAAGAGATAGATCAACAACTTCAAAATTAGCCTCTTCAAGGGGGAAACCTCCTTTACATTACACAAATGAACAATTCTTGAATAATTCAAATGACAAAACCTCATTTGTATAAATAGGAGTCCAAGGGGTCACAATATAATTAGAGCCGACATAACAATAATAATGTAAGGGCACAACAATAACAATAATGGTCCTCTATGGGGCACAATAATAACAATATGGGGACAACATGGGCAGAATAATAACAATAAGAGGCTACAATGACAATAATAATTGGGGAATACACTAGTATTATAGGAACATAACATTCCCGTCTCCTTCAAAAAATTGTTGTCCTCAACACTTGAGTAGTTCTGGATGCTTCTGTATAAAATGCTCATCCTCCCATGTGGAATCTTTAGCGGGTAAGTTCTTCCACATGATGAGAATACGTTGCAATTGATTGATTTCGTAGTTGTCGAGTTCTTGTTTCTGTGACTACTTCAGGTTCCAATATGATTTTTCCTTCCTCGTCAAGTTTGGACAATATTGTTTAAAGTGGGAGCTTGTCACTTATAACCTTCTTTAAGAATGAAACATGGAAAATTGGGTGCACTCGAGAAGATGCATGAAGCTCCTATTTGTATTCCATAGTACCAATCTTTTGCAACACCTTGTACACACCATAATACTTTGGTGATAATTTATTATCCTTCTTTGTTTGCTCGAGGAAATTTGTTTGTATGCTTGTAGTCATAGGAATGCCCAGTCACCTATATCAAAAATAATTTCACTACGATGTTGATCTGCATGTTGTTTCATTCTATTATGTGCCAAAGTGAGGTTATCATTTAAGAGTTGGAGAACTTATTGTTGATGCTCAATGCGATCTTCCAATGCTTGAACCTTAGAATTTTCTCTTAAATATGACGTGATGGATGGTGGATGATATCCATACAGTGTCATAAATGGGGTCACTTTTGTTGCAGTATGGAATGAAGTGTTATAACACCATTCAGCCAGAGGCAACCACTTGACCCATTGTGTTTGTTTATCAGATACAAAGAAACGAAGATGTCCTTCCAAACATTTGTTCACTATCTCAGTTTTCCCATCAGATTGAGGATGACAAGATGAACTATGAACTAACTGAGTACCCAAACAAAAGAATAATTCCATCCAAAAATTTCCAATGAAAATGGGATCTCTGTTGCTTACAATAACCTTTGGGTTTCCATGTAGATTTTGAATTCTTTCCACAAATGCAGTAGCAATTGTACTAGATTTAAATGGATGAGATAATGCGCAAAAGTTTGTATACTTGGTAATTCTATCAACTATCACCATGATGGAACTCTTTCCTTCAGAATTGGGTAAACATGTGGTAAAATCCATTGAAACCTCCTCCCAACGTTGACTTGGAATGGACAAAGGTTGTAACAGACCTAGGGTCTTAATTGTCTCAACTTTATTTTGTTGGAAAACCAAACATTCTGCCACAGACTTTTGAATATCATATTTAAGGTCATCCCACAAAAATTCCTTCTTAAACCTGTGGTAAGTTCTTAAAAATACCGAGTGCCCTCCTAAGGGAGATGTGTGCAATTCGAAAAGAATATTTTGTTTGAGCTCGAAATTCTTGCAGAGGTATAAGCGATCTTTTTACCATAACAAATCATTTTTCCAACTAAATGTATCAGATGTACTAGGATCTTGCTGCAAGTTTGAATGAGTGCCCACACTTCTTCATCATTCTTCCATTCATCCCTTGCTTCATTTATCCAATCTGGTTGGATAATGCAAATGGCACAAAGAAATGCTTCCACATCCTCATCCTTTCTTGAGAGTGTGTCTCCAACAACATTTTGCTTCCCTTTTTGTATATGATATCAAAGTCATAACCCAACATCCTTATGACCCATTTTTGTTTCTCTTCTAAATATAGTGTTTGTTCTAAAAAGTATTTAAGACTATCATGACCCGTTTTTACTTTGAAGTGTCTTCCCATTAGGTAAGGTTGCCATTTATTAAGTGCATGTAGCATTGCCAACATCTCCTTCTCACAAATAGTTTTGTGTAAATACTTTCCTTTGATTAGACGACTTTAAAAAGCAATGGGTCTTCCTTCTTGCATTAAAAAAACACTAATTCCATTTCCTGAGGCATCACATTCCACAATAAAGGTTTTTGTGAAGTCTGACATAGCTAAGACCGGTACTTGGCACATTTCCTCTTTAATATGTTCAAAGGCCTTCGTTGCTTCTGGAGTCCAAGAAAATGCATTTTTCTTCAGTAATGTTGTTAGAGGTGTTGTTATTCTCCCATAATTCTTAACAAACTTGCAATAATACCCTTTGAAACTCATAAATCCTTGTTGATGCTTTATGGATGTGGGGATTTTCCATCCTTAATGGCTTTAATTTTTCTAGGGTCTACCTTAACACCTTCATGAGATACAATATGAACTGGATATTCCACCTCATGTACTCCAAAGAAACATTTGGAGGGTTTTGCATATAACTATTTCTCCTCCAATAGTTTGAGAACCCTGTCAACATGTTGAACATGATCCTTCCAAGACTTTTTGTAGATTAGTATATCATCAAAAAGTACTAACATAATTTTCTAAGAAAGGGTTTGAAAATGGAATTCATCAAATCTTGAAATGTAGAAGGTGCATTGGTAAGGCCAAAAGGCATGACCAAAAATTCATAATGACCCATATGAGTTCTAAATGTTGTTTTCAGAATGTCTTCAGTCTTCTTTTTGATTTGATGATATCCTGAAGGAAGATCCAACTTGGTGAATCAAATGTCTCCATTTAATTAATCCAATAATTCATCAATGACGGGAATGGGAAATTTATCTTTAATAGTGAGCTTTTTGAGCTCCCTATAATCCAGACACATGCACCAATATCCATCCTTCTTGTGCACCAATACTACAGGAGCAGAGAAAGAACTTTGACTAGGTTGAATCATACCAGCCTATAGCATTTCTGCAACCGTACATTCAATTTCACTCCTTTGGGCATAGAGATATCTGTAAGGCCTGATGTTTGTAGGAACACTTCCTAGAATCAAATGAATAGCATGATCATGATCATGAATAGGTGGGAGGCCTTTGGGAATCTCAAAGACCTTGGAATGATTGTCTAAGATTTTTTCGAGATCTAGAGGAATAGATGATTTCGATGTGGTAACCTCTAATGAACATAATTGTGAAATTACGCCCCGTTGTTCTTTCTTTAGAAGCTTTTTCATGTCGTTAGTGCTGATTATATTTCCCGGTTTCCATGTGATACCCCTTAATTCAACTTCCTTTCCTTCCCAAAAAAATTTCAAGATTTTTTTTTTGAAAATTAAAAGTTATCGTACCCAAAAATTGTAGCCATTGGACTCCTAGTACAACATCAATACCACCCATTGGAATGGAAAACATTGGACTATTCAATGCTTATTCTCCCATGGACGACTTGATATTATGGCACTTCCTAGAGAAATTTATGGTTCCTCCATTTGCAACCATTACTTGACACTATGGTGTTGGATATAGGAAGCAATTCAATTCCTTAGCTATCTTACAATGAAAAAAATTATGGGTACTACCCGAATCAATCAACACAGTTGCCTTTTTCTTCTTGATATGTCCTTCTATCCTAAGAGCTTGAGGAGTGGTAATTTCTGCCAATGCATTACAAGATATGGTCAGATTCATTTCTTCTTTCTCTAGGGTTGGTTCCTAGTGTATATCCTCTTCTTTTGACATTCCTTTTTCCTTTTCTTCCTCTTCTTCACAATCTATGTAAAATAGTTTCTTCTCGGCACACTTATGACCTTTAATGTATTTTCTATCACAACTGTAACAAATCCCTTTTTCTCTTTTTTCTTCTAATTTTTGTGGTGTCAACCTTGTAGGTTGTGGAAGGCTAGGGGAAGCAACACTTCCATATTTATAGTTGTGAGCAGTAGGCTTCCTCATCGCAAACATCATGTTGGATGTTATCCTTTAAAGTCCCTATGAACAAATCAGTCCTATGCTCCTCTGGAATATCATTTACCCTTATATTCAATTTTTGGAAGTCCTCAATGTGCTCCACCATTAAACCCTTTTATTTGAGATTTATCAATTGGCTAAAGACTGTGTTTCTCTTTGTATCCTCATAATGTGCTATCATTTCATCCGTAAAAATTAACCAAGTGTCAATTTGTTTATGAGAGAAAAGTCATCGATACCATACAAACTGATTGGGTTCCAAACATAAAGTTACAATGTGTACTTTTTGTGTGTTTTTCACATTATGGAGATCGAAATATTTCTCCATCTGTAGTATCCATGTTAAGGAATCCTTGCCATCAAACTTCCTCGTATCGATATTTGGAACATGATGGGTCTTCAATCCAATATTAGAGTCTATGAAATCATGATTAGCATTTCTTTGTTCTCGTCATGAGTTTCCTTTACTACCCTTTCACTATTAAGAATAATTTCTTGTAGCAACTTTGTCAAATCTATCTTCAAATCTTCCATGTTGCCTTTAAGTTTTTCTTCTATACCATTGATCTTAGCTTAAATTCCATCCATCTTAGCATCCATACCTTCCATCTTAGCTTCCATTCCATTCTTTAAACCATCAATCTTAACTTCAGTTACTTTTTGTGAGAGCGAAAATTGTTGCACTTGGTCTCGTAATTTGATATATCATGTTGCATTTCTTCTTCTTCTTCATGTGTCATAGTGGATATTTTGGGTTGCTTACTAGTTGTTTCCATTTTATTTCTTTGGTTCTGTTGTGGCCATCAACAACCCCCCTCCTTATGAAGTGTTATTACTAATACTAAAGAAGTGGGGACCCTTAGTAAAAAATTAAAAAAAATCAATTAGTGTTATATTTCTTTTTAGATGAAACTTACAACATCATGGACGTAGGGAAATACCTTTGGAGAATCTAAAAAACCTAAGTTTCATAATGAAAACAACCTTTAGTGAAGAAATTGTTTTATATCAGTGCAATGAAAGGTATCAATAACAAAATAAAGATTCTCTGTAGAACAACTACTTCCAAAAACTCTATCATTGTCGTCCAGAGCTATCTAAAGAAAACAATGACTTCCTCCCTACTAAGGAAATCACAACTTTCAGAGGAAAAATCCAAGGATACACTTCATCTTGAAGAATGAGGAGGTCTCATCACGAGCCGGCTTATCATAATCACAGATATTATAACTTGCTGACTTTGCCAAATACTGCATACCATAACAGGGCAATGACTCAAGATTGTTACAATCAAGAGGAAAGGGGTCTCATCACGAGCCATCTTGTTCAGCAAAGTTATAAATTGAGTGAATGACTGTGTCATAAATTGGCTATCAAACCAAGACATTGTTCTTTAAGAATAAAAAGAAAATCAAAGCAATAAGTGTGGAAGTGGATTCTTCTTTGAGAGTTGTAAGTTTCTTTAAGTATGATACAGGATCATTTGCTGGGTAATAGGTAACCCTGTCGAGGCAATGAACGCCTGCTGGGAGCAGAGGCTGTACCTACGACAAATGAGCATATTTTAAAATTGGTTTATAGAAAAGACTTTGTTTTATCTTTACAAACCAAGTAATGACTGATGTAAATACAAGGACTAACTTGACGGAGCAAATAATCAAAGTTGAAAATAGCTGAAACAAAATTTCATTGACAGGTTAGAGCATAATCTACTTTATCTTTCCATAATAAAGTTTAATTTTCTGAAAAATTTACTATTTTGGAAGTTGAAAAAATTCAATAGAAACACAGAGATAATTGGTTCTTCCAAGTGAATCACCAATTGTTGTGGCCATCAACAACCCCCCTCCTTATGAAGTGTTATTACTAATACTAAATAAGTGGGGACCCTTAGTAAAAAATTAAAAAAATCAATTAGTGTTATATTTGTTTTTAGATGAAACTTACAACATCATGGACTTATGGAAATACCTTTGGAGAATCTAAAAAGCCTAAGTTTCATAATGAAGAAAGTAAATTCACTCCTTAAGAGAGATCGCATCGTACAAAGAATGATAGGATACCTTATAAATAAGCCAAAATGATAAAAAACGCGAGATCGCGACACGAAACTCCATCGCATGGCATGCATTAAAAGCACTCACATTAAAAAACTTAAAATCGCCGATATACGATATCGCATATCACACATCACAAAAATCACTTGAATTACTCATAACGATTAAGCGATCTGCGATCTTACGATCCTACGACCCTACGATCCGCGATATTGCGACCTTGCGATCCTGCGATCCTGCGATCTTGCGATAGTGCGACCAAGCAACCTTGCGATAGAACAACATGATGCAATTACGGTAATGCGATATCGCAAAGCAAAATCGCAAAACCTCTCCATCGCAGTTGATTCTAGCTCATTATTCGAGAAAACTTTTTAGGCCAAGAACTGGTCATGCGCTTTAATACGAATTAATGAGTTGTTGCCAGTTGTTAATGAAGTATGGTTTTGTGTTTTTTGAAGAACTAGTTCACGTAAGGTGGCGTGTTTTGCATATCTTCGACATTTAAAGTTTTCTTGTCGTTATTTTTATCATTACTTCCACCTCAATTGTAAACTGCAGGAACAAAGGACGAAGCATTATACAAGGCAGTATGAAGGAAACTATGAGGAGGAAAGACAGTACTCCAATGTCCATTTCGGAAGGCACACCTAATCCACTTAAAAAAGAGAAAGAGCCACAAAACTCTTCTGAGGCATCCATCACAGATTTCTCATATCCAGCCATGGTTGAATGGGTACTAAACAATGCTGACCAGAAACAGACAGTTTAATGCTCAGGGTCAAGAGCTCACGAAATCACTATTTTTACAATTTTTCAGCTTTATACCTGATAAGAGAAAAAGGTGCAAGAGGTGAAAAACGCATCAAGGAAGCAACGATAGAAACAAACTAGAAACAGAAAGCTAAAGTAGAAGCAATCCAAGGGTTAACCAAGTTAAAATGTGATTATTACCAGGCATACATGGTAAAGCCACATAGTCATTGGATGAATCTCAAGTATATCATCAATTTTGTTGAGAAGATAAGTGCCAGCTCTTACCGATTCTATTTTCTTACTCAACCAAAGACGGAAGATAGTCAGCCGACTCTACTCAGGCAAATACTGAATGCTTGCGACGTTAAGGAGCAAATTTAGAGATAGTTAGATATTAGATTTAATTTTAGAAATAGTTTTACTTAGAAAAAGGATGGTCACATAAACCGAATCCTGAATTTCTGTAAATAAGTTATTTATTTAGTAGTATTTAAACCCTTCTCATGCATTTAGAGAAGGGTCCAGAAATTTATCAAAAACTTGTCCTCAGAACATGCACTTTTGCACCCTCAGAGGAGGTTTTGGTGAATGAATGGAACAGGGTTTATTTGATATTTGCATTTGATATCTGCTACTGATGTTGCACTTATGTACTCTTAGTGGATGTTAAATCAAGGAGAGATAAATCAATTGTCGCTTGAAGCTCATGAGTAGGACTAGTTATAAATGGTACTTTTATCTCTTAACCATTTCTGCTTATGCGTTAAAGTGATATTCATTTTTCATTTGTTTATATATTACAGCATGGATGCTAGTTATCATTTGGCACTTTTGTATGGTGATAACTATTTGTTTATGTTTAGTTTATGAATATCTCATTTATGCGATAAGTTTTCACAACTGTTTCGTCTAACTTCTTATACGAAGTAGTTCATCTTTATTGAATCCTTTTCTTATAATAGCTGAATGATCTTTATTACCAGTTATTGTTTGAAATCTTTTTAGATC
>APFE031726453.1:108496-121819 GCA_000404065.3 Pinus taeda | reverse complement strand
AGAAAAAGGTTCAAGAAGTGAAAGATCACATCGAGAAAGAAGAAATGAATCTGACCATATCTTGTAATGCATTGGCTAGAATTACCACTCCTCAAACTATCAATATAGAAGGACATATCAAGAAGAAAATGTTCAAGAATTGAAAGATCACATCGAGCATCAAGAAATGAATCCGACCATATCTTGTAATGCATTGGAAGACATTACCACTCCTCAAACTATCAAGATAGGACATATCAAGAAGAAAAAGGTAATAGTGTTGATTAATTTGGGTAGTACCCATAATTTTATTCATTGTAAGATAGCCAAGGAATTCAATTGCTTCCTATATCCAGCACCAGAGTTTCAAGTGATGGTTGCAAGTGGAGGAACCATAAATTGCTCTGGAAAGTGCCATAATATCAAGCTATCCATGGGAGAATATGTATTGAATAACCAAATGTTTTCCATTCCAATGGGTGGTGCTGATGTTTTACTAGGAGTCCAATGGCTACAATCTTTGGTTACGATAGCTTTTAATTTTCAATAACATTTCTTGAAAAAAATTTGGGAAGGAAAGGAAGTTGAATTGAGGGGTATCGAAGGGAAACATGGAAAGATAATCAACTCTAACAGCGTGACAAAGCTTCTAAATAAAGAACAACGGGGTGTAATTGCACAATTATGTTCACTAGCGGATCCCACATCGAAATCATGTATTTCTCCATATATCCAAAATGTTTTGGACAATCATTCCAAGGTATTTGAGACTCCCAAAGGCCTCCCACCTATTCGTGATCATGATCATGCTATTCATTTGATTCCAGGAAGTGTTCCTCCAAACATCAGGCCTTACAGATATCCATGTGCCTAAAGGAGTGGGAACTCATTCAAAAGTTGCAGAAGATCTCAGTTCAAACAATATTGCGAGAACTTGACAAGGAAGGAAAAATCATATTGGAACTTGAAGCAGTCACAGAACTAAGAAATCGATAGCTAGGAAATAGATCAATTTTAGAGTATCTCATCGAGTGGAAGAACTTACCCGCTGAAGATTCCATGTGGGAGGACGAGAATCTATACATAAGCATCAAGAACTACTCAAGCATTAAGGACAACCCTTTTTTAAGGAGAGGGGCATGTTAGGTCCCTATACTACTAGTGTAACCCCTTATTGTTATTAGTACAACCCCCTTATTATATTGTTGTGCCCATGTAGTCCCCATATTGTGATTATTGTGCCCCATAGAAGCCCACTATTGTTATTATCGTGCCCTTACATTATTATTTTTATGTCGGCTCTGATTATATTATGACCCTTTAGAATCCTATATATAGAAAGGAGGTCTTGTCATTTGTATCATCCAAGATTTGTTCATTTGTGTAATGTAAAGGATGTTGCCCCCTCGAAGAGGCTGAATTTTAAGGTGTTGATCTATATTTTCTATCTTTTTGTGAGCTGGTTTCCTAACATATGTTTTGTTACATTTCATTTAACCTAGGTTACTAACTGGTTTTGTGACAGGGAAGTATATGTTTTATTGCATTTCATTTAAGTCATGTTAGTAACTAGTTTTCTGGTAGGCAAGTTTTTGTTAGCATTTGAATTGTTTCACTTTAGGAGCGAGTTGGGAGGGTTTGATTCGGGTTCATTTTTTGTGGTAGTGGTGGACTATTCTCCTTATTAATTGTTACATCTTTAGACTTTTTTCTCACTCTTACTCCTTTAATAATTGTTTAGGTACTTGCATTTCATAGTGTATTCTTGCATTGCAAATCAGCTTCATTTCATGTTAAAGTTTTAACATCTTGATGACGATATTTGAGCCATAATTTCAGGGCCTTCCAATTAAATGAAGAAAACTTTAATTGTTCCCCTTCATTGTGTAGTCCTTTAAAGTTTAATTTCAATTCTCTTTCATTTCCACTTTGGTTGTTGAAGATTCTTTAGAACTGTTGTTGCCACTGAACCTCATAAAGTTGATTACAAGCTTGAGAAAAAAATATTAGGGCATAGTGGAAACATATTAGAAGTTAGTGTGCTACAGATCCACATGGAATATGCTTTTAAGATTGATACAGAAAGTGTTCTTGTTTCCTTTTTTGGGCATGATGGTGGATTGGAAAGTAATGTTGATTGGGAGCAACAAACCTCATTTTAGGCTCCTATATTGATGGTGATTGGTTAGCAATTTGATTGTACTAAATAAGAACATACCATCTTCCAAAAAAACTACTCAATAATATTTGCTTCTCGACTAGCTTTCGTTTAGGACTCTTTTGTTCAAACTTTTATTGTTCTTGTCTTAATTATGAAGACAGTTTAATATATAAAGCCTCATTGTCTCTAAGCTAAGGCTGGCCAAGATAATAACATATCTATTGGTGTGTTGAGATGTTGTAATACGAAGGAGTTTCATTTAGGACTCGTTTGTTCAAACTTTTATTGTTTTTGTCTTAATTAGGAAGACAATTTAATATATAAAGCCTTATTGTATCTAAGATAAGGCTGACCAGGATAATAACATATATATTGGTGCGTTGAGATGTTGTAATTCGAAGGAGCTTAAGTTACATTTATTTGTATACATCTCCTATGAGTAACAATTATATTGTATATGCTTATTCATTTATTCAATGTTTAACAACCAACACTTCTATTTTGTGGAGGTAGGGCCAACTCAATAGAAGAATAATGCTTATATTTTTATTGTCTTTTGTATGTCTGTTCATAGGATTAATTTGTGACTATAATTATATGCTATGTTAGAATATGTGTGAGTCTGAACTTCCATTGTTGAAGTGTGATTCTATTTCATTCTGCAAGTTTAATTTAATTTGAATTTTGCACAGCATGGTTGTACTTGTTTATGTAAGTTTAGTGGACTCTACAAGAGTGATTTCAATTCCAACAAGTGTGAAATTACTTAGCAATGCATATTCTTTTCTTAATTAACAACATAATTTCTCTTCATAGATTCATAGGAACTTGTTACACCCAAACTTTTGGTCTTCACATACAGTGCACAATAACTCAGAAGACATAAATCTTAGGTCGGTCTTGAAATGTACATTTAATTTCACCATTTCTCCTGGAATATAGAGGTTATGAGAATAACCATCATTTTTTGCACCATTTCTAGGGAGATATCAAAAACGCAGTAGATTGTTTCAACTGGTATTAGGAACACACTGTAAGGGGATCAACAAAAGGAACAACTGACATCCTTCTTATTGTATTTCATACAAACTATCTTGAATCACGAGAATGACATCACAGTAGGATGCATGAATTGACAAAGAGACTCAATATGCATATTTTGTGGTGCAGTAAGAGCCATTCAAAGTAAACAACACCTTGAAGGAAAATTAGCGGAAGGAGAAGGTTCAAGGGGAAAATTAGACTCTAAATCAGGTCATAAGCAGAATATTAAATCCACTTAATCTGTAGATGATATTTAAATTGCTTTCCCTTTTGAAGCAACAAAAAGAATTATCCCTGCTATAGAACCTATGAATATAGTCATCAATGCATATGCTAAGTTAAATTACCAAAGGAACTGAGTCCAAAAACCTGAATTGTCTAAGAAATCCATATCTTTTAAGGAATCAGTAGTACAAATCACACTATACTTTTGGAATGTTGATCCTTTGGATAGTCATAGTCATGCTCATAGTATTAATACACAAATTTAAATTTAGGTTTTCTCTTTTTCCTTTTAGGAGGTACGTGACAAATTCAAATTCAGAGTTCACCCTCTTTAATGGAGTACATGGTTTCTTTAGAGGAGTTCATGGTCATAGCCTTAGTGCATAGTTTCAAATTCAGGTTCACTCTTTCTCTAGGTCACAGTCACAGTCTCTTTCCTTCTATGAGGCTAGAATCTCAATTTTTAGTCTCATGTACTGCTCTGTGATGGTTTCTTCCTGGTGAGGTCATCTCTCTGTGTATGGTCTATATACTTACACTTGTGTTTCATACTCTTTTACTCCTACATTCTGGAAATTTGAAATGTGTATGTTGTATGTTTCCTTAGGGCTTTTGGAACTTTAGTTTATTTGAGGTCTATGTTGTCTTACAGCTCCGCCTTCTGGTGGTTTGAGTTTTTGGTGTTCTATGTTCTTCCCATTCTATTGTTGGCCAGTGGTTTCGGTCATTTTTTTTGGGAGATTTGGTTTGGTGGCTTTAATTTTTTTGGAAGTTGGATTTTTGTCTCCTATATTGCTAGATCTATTCCTCTTGGTCCATCTACTCAAGCTCCATTCCAAACTGATGACATTCAAAACCAAAATCAATCCTAAATGGTATGAAAGGTATTTTTTCAACGTATAATCTTCATGATTTTCAGGAGTTGTGACAGTAGCCAAGAACTTACGCCTCTCCAACCCATATAGTCCACAATGTAGCCACTCACAATTGCACCAACAATAGCACCTATATTCAATAAGGAGCCAAAGGTGGAGTACTGCATTAAAAATGCTAAAAGATGGTATTAAACACAAATGCAATTAGTTAGTGACACGTTTTAGATCTGAGAAGATTTGAAATAGTTGTCGAATAGTTACTAAGGTAAACTACTAATTTGGTTGGTTATACCTAGTTTAATAACTAATTCAAGATACAATACCATATTTAATATCGTTTACAACATCTTCTACAAATGGTGAGGAGAAGAAGTTTAAGATATTTGAGTCATTGAAAGGCACCTAGGAAAAGGTAAGTCCAAGATCTTCTATCATTACAGACTACGTAGGAGAAGAAAAACCCGTCTACAATGCACCAAGAAACATGAATGTAAGGCCACCTCATCATTGGCAACTCACAAATGTCCAGAATTACTTATTTGTAGTTAATATATTAATCTTAAATGCCATGGGTGTCATCTGTCTCTATAATTCTACGTTCTTTGTATCTGGTGATGATCATGCACTATATTTTTGCATTTGCTTCTTTGAATTCATTATAAATGGCATCCACAAAATACATGTAGATGCATTATTTTCTCCTCGATAATGAATTCCCAACACTAAATACATATAATCATGTTCTACACCAAATCCTCCAACTATTAAACTTAGTTTTAAATTTTCACCAATCCCCTTCTGTAATATCAACTATCACATTACTTTTCTAAAATCCCATCTTCGTACATTTATCCTTATGTCGATTGCAAATTTTAGGATATTCATGGAATCTGTAATATAACATATTCTGGGATATTTCTGGAATATGCAATCTACATAATTTCAGGACCTTGAGCTTAACTGTCAGATTGGAATTTGAACCCATCAACCCTTGTATATGCATAAAGTTTAGGTGTAGTATTGGGGGTATAGAATATGAACACAAACACAAACTCATCATAATATAAATTCACCTTTGCAAAGATTTGACATTGCAAACATATAACCTTGGCTTGGAAACCTCAACTTGAAGGGCATGATGTGATATGCACATTTCCATAGATTGTGGTTGTGGAGATACAAATTTACCTTCCCAACCTAAAGGCATCCCAAACCCAAGCATGGATATTAATATTCGCAAGATGGAAGTATATCTCGGGAATGGATTTAGATAGATATGTGTTAGTATTATGTTCTAAGGAGACAACACCATCTTTCCAAATATTTGACATTGCAAACACACAACCTTAGCTTGAAAACCTCAACCTGAAGGGCATGGTGCGATGTGCACCTTTCTAGAGATTCTAGTTATTGAGATACAACTTTAGATTGCCAACCTCAAGGCATCCCAAACCCAGACATGAATATTAATATTGGCAAGATGGAAGTGTATCTCAAGGATGGGTTTAGATAGATATGTGTTAGTATTATGTTCTAAGGAGACAACATCATGTTCATATGAATATAATTTTAGTTGCACAATATCAAACATGGGTTTAGATGGATGGATTTGTATAGCTAAGTTTAGTATGAATATGGATAATTTTAGGAATTTGCATATTTATTAATCTATATTTTTTATAAAAATGATTTGGTCAAATGTTTAGGATAAAAATGATGTTAACTTACAAACTGCCAAAATTTTGTAGAAAATCATTATAAATTTGAGTATTTTTTTACAAAAATGTTGCTAAACATTTTCCACTTTACATATTATGAACTAGTACAATTCACCAAGGTTTCTAAACTTAAGTTAAATTTCCATCCTTCAAATTTTCTAGGGTGTGATATGATAATTAAATTGACGACATCATGTTCTCGCTACTTACATTTCAGTCAAACAAAATAAGACATAGATGGGTTTAGCTAGAAATTATCTCAAAATTCGAATGGTCATGAACACCTTCAAGCACCAGATGAAAAAACCTCATGTCCTGAAAACCCCTCAATAGTGTGATAACACATCAATGCCTTATGTGGCCACTAAAGTCCTCGAAAATGAACACAAATTTATCTCTCATAATGCAATGGACATGAACCTCCTTGTATAACAAAAGTAACAAATATATTCCCCAACAACAACAAAAGCCTCTAACTCTCTTGTGACAACTAAATTCCTTGAAAATTAGCACTAGCGTATCTCTCTTAATGATCACGAACATGGAGAGGCTGTAGCTATAAAGCAACATTCATTTTCTATTATAACACTCTCACATCGTAGTAATTTAATATTTCCCTTCTGCCTTTCTTTCATTCCTCTACATTTTCTTCAAAATCTAATACTTCCCTAAGAGATAACTCACATTATCGTGGTAAAATAACCATGTTCAATTTCGTTATTATAAGGCTTATTCTTTATTTTTTTAATTTGATTGTTTTTTATATGGAATTATGTTGAAGTTTTTAGTGAGACAAAACATAAATTTTGGCATAAACATGCACTAAGACTGAAAAGAGAACAACAAATATGCTAAGACATGGAATTTTTTTATTAAGTGCACTAAATCTTTGTTGCAAAAATCCCTCAAATGGGTGGCTTAGTTATTTGTGTAGAAAGAAATGTTAATTTTTATATATTCAAATGCCATGAGAGTGACAAAATTTCCTTGCAAATTCAGATTTGCATATGGAAAATAGTTTAATATTGAAATGGATTTCTTCTTTTGTGGTTTATCTATTGTTAGTTTTGCATATTGTTGTTACAAATGTTAATATTATATTCCTGAGGAATTCAAACTTGCCATCTTCCTTAACTTACATGTGTTGATTGTAGCAGTTCATCCCTTGGTATACATGCTGCAAGTATAGAAAAAATCTTACTTTTGTTCTGGTATGTCTTCGTACTTTCCTCATCCATTCTTTCGCTTCTTCTACCTTTTCTTAAAATAGAGTCTCATTGATTCATAGTCTCATCTTATCTATAGTCTAACTTTGCCTGTAATTTAATAAATAAACACTAACATTTCATTGTCCCAAATTTTGTATGATCCATGTGCTTAACTTACTCATTGTAACTATCCATTAGAAAACTAAAAAAAAAATGCTCTTTCTTAAGGTAAATTATATTTTCATCACTTATTTGATCTAACTTTAGTTTTTCCTAGCACTTGCAATTCTACCAAATGCTTTGTATGACAAAAAGTTTGTGTTCCACTAGTTCCATCTCTATAATGATGCTTGGTTCTTTGTTGCACTACTTTCCTTCAAATTCCACCAATAGGAAAGTGATTTAATTTATTTACATAGCCATCCCAAATTATATTAAAATCACATATCTAGGGGGGTATCTTTCCTTCACCAATAGTTTGAGGTTTACTAAATACATTGGTCGGCCTTTTTAGCCTATTCTCTCTTTCCTCCAAACCTATCCTTCACTCAAAGAAACCCATTTCATAATATTAACTGTACTTATTTTTTGTTCGTTCACATCAAAAACATTTTTCTTTCCACTTACATTTGCAAGAATCGCAAAACATATGATTCTATAAATCTCTTCGCTTCTACTACCACTTTCATTCTTGTCCACTACAAAATCTACTTATGATCTTATACGTTTACATTTCAAATCTACTTGCATTTCCCCTCTCATATACAAATTATGCAACCGCTCCTAGGTAACTAATGTCATACCAGAAATAACATCTTAAAGGATCTTAGAGCCTTCAGTCAAAACAACAAACATAGACATGCTAATCTACAAACACATACTACTTACAATTTGAATAAAAAATACTTAGATTCAAACTCTCTATTAAATTCAGGTTTACTAAATACATCAAACAACCTTCCTAACCCTTCCTCACTTCCCTCCAAAGCTATCCTTCACTCAAATAAACCATCTCAGAATAGGAACTATACTTATTTTTTCCTTCTTTTTTTACACCATAAACATTTTTTTCCACTTATATTTGAAATAATGAAAAAAATATATGTCTAGAAATCTATTTACTTCTAATATCACCTCCATTATTGTCCACTTTATTTCCCCTTGCTTCTATGTATTCCACGCTTCTTGCTTCAAAATCTTTGTTCCTTCATGGCTTTTAAGTTTCATATTGTAGCCTTGTCCTACACCTTTATGCAAAATATATTTATGTTCTTGTACACTTACATTTAAAATATGCTTGCAGATCCTCTTTGCCAATGAAAATTCATAACATAATGGATCCAACTTTTACTAGTAATACACTTTCACTATTGATGGTTGGTTCTACTGAGTTACAACCAATCCTCCATGTGGTTTCCATTGAGAAGATTTTCCCAAGTAGGGTCGCGACCCCCCTGTACCATCTCTCAATTTCTGATGGAACTCACAAACATTTGTTCTTGCTCCCTATAATGCATAATTCCCTTGCAACATCTGGGGAGCTTCAAGTTGGATCCATTGCTTTCCTAAAGAAAATTCGTTTCATATCCTTCCATTAATATGTGTATGTTTCAACTTCCTCTCCTTCTTTCCTCAACTTCCTCTCCATTTGTGTCCTCTTTTTCCAACTATTGTA
Organism: Pinus taeda; assembly: GCA_000404065.3. Taxonomy (NCBI): domain Eukaryota; kingdom Viridiplantae; phylum Streptophyta; class Pinopsida; order Pinales; family Pinaceae; genus Pinus; species Pinus taeda. The sequence goes on along the minus strand of APFE031726453.1, from coordinate 112,934 downwards.
TTTTCTTTAGCTTTTCCTTTTCTCCTCTTCTCTCACAAATATTCTTTCTTGCAAGTCACTTTGTATCATCAAACTTGAAATTATCCATCGTGAAATGCCTCTAATTGGCGAGCCAACCCATCTTGTTCTTCTCGCCGAACAAGTACTCCATGCCACCTCATCCTCAAAAAATGGCTCCAGCTTGTCATCTAACTCCCCATTAGGGAACCAACTTGTAGCCTCTACTATGGATAGCACTCATGTTCCAACAATTCTCCCTTTCAAGGCACTCAGCTCATCACAAAAATATTGGTCCATACAAGGTAGGATCCTCGCAAAAACACCACTACGCCAATACAAAAACACACGTATTGTTGGGAAATCTCTTGGGTATGACCTTCTAAACCATGAAGGTGACGAAATCCATGTATCTACATTCAATGACGTGGCAGACTCTTTGAATTCTCTCGTATAGGTTAGTCAGCTCTACACAGTATCAAATGGCACCATAAAGGTTCCTAATCCTTGCTACAATCATCTTAACCACCCATTCGAAATCCTCCTCTTCTCTACATCGACCGTGATTTAGTCCATACATGAAGATAAATCAATATCTCCCAATAACTTTCATTTCATTCCGATCAATTTACTTAATATAGCAACGATCAACTCAATTGTCGATTTTATTGGTCTTCTTACCGCAACTTCTCCTACAATGGTCATACGCTAACGCGATGGCACAAAGAATCCTAGCAAAAAAATAACCTTGTGTGACATGCCAGGTTGCAACATTAATGTCACCTTATGGGGTGCACAGTGCCATGTTGAAGGCCACAAACTTTTTGACCTTTGTGCCTTGGGGGCCACTCTGTTCATTACAATCAAAGGGGGTCGTGTCATTGAGTTCAATGGAAAGACTATTGGAGCTATTCCCACCACTTCCCTTCTAATAAACCTAGATATTTCTAAAACATGCCAACTCTAACAATAGTTCCAAAGAAGGCACTTCAATGCATACTCACCTTCCCTAAGTCAAAAATACATAGGCACCCCTGGCAGGCTCCTCAAAACAAAAATAATTTCTGATGTCTTTGAGTTGCCTCGCTCTAAGAAAGTGTCGTGGGTTGTCATCCGTGCTACTACTACAAAAATTGACATGGAAGATATTTAATTCTTCGCATGCCCACTTAACATTTATGGCATGCAATGCATGAATAAATCTATCCAACAATCTGAAAACATGTGGCAGTGCACGAAATGCATTGGTACCTTCCTTGAATGTGACTATCGTGATGTACTTTGATTTGAATTGCATGATCACACCAAGAATTTGGAAAATGTTGTTGTGTTTCAGGACGTTGCAACTTAACTCTTGGGCATATCAGCTGTAGAGTCTAAAGATTGTCTTACCTTGACATCCCTTTTTGCCTATATTTCCTCTCTTTTCCTATAATTACCACCTAAATAATGCCACAGACAAAAGGTTTTGTTAAAGGTAAGAAATAACATGTCTTCTTCTTCATGTTTAACTATATACCCTATTGTTTTGTTAAAGAATGCATTTGGCTACAGAATCAGTCTGTTGTCGCAGCAAATCCATATTTCTGCAGCTGCCTCCATTGTTTACAAGGTTCAGAAGCTCCATCTCAGTGATGAAGGATACGAATGGATAAGGACTGGTCCCCTAGTGGATTCCTTCCTATTCCCTCAAATCAGTTCATCAAGATGATCACGGGTTATCATGGTCAAACCCCAAAGTCAACTACAGGATTGTCACTGGAACAGAATCTGAGTTTCATCGAAACCTTATCGATTTGCTTTCGGATAGAAAATCAAAGGTTTAGAGATATAGCTTAATTGAAATAAAGATATTTAGGCTTAAAATTCTCATGTTGTAATGCTAAAGACTTATTATAAAAACTATGGTCGCACTGTCATTTGGTGCGCGCCGGATGATGTAAGTTTTGAAACAGTTTGTTAAGTTTCGTTTTGCAAGTAATAGAATTGGTTCTATGTGTGTATACGCTATGTTGATTGGATATTATGGACTGATTCATGGAGGGCCCCTACGACTAGTAACAGGACTTTAACCAATTCAAATTGGATTTCTTTCATTCCTTGAATACTTTGTTTTTGTGTGAAGAAATGCAGTATGATGAGTTCACCAATGAATCGTTATATGCATGAGAACTTCCCTTTGCTTTATATCTAGTTTAATCTGCTATTGGAATTGTTTTTATCTGGTACAGTATGGTCATTTCATTTTCTTTTTATCTAGTGTAGTTAAACTGTGTTTACTTCATATCATAGTTGTTGTTCAGAATATCTTGTTTGAATGAAATTGAATAAGTAAAGGCGTGAGAGTATTCTCCTTAGAAATTGAATTCAGAGAGTATTCCTTTACAGTTTGATAGAATAGATTTCTCTTGCACCTAGTAAATTAGAGCTGCAACATAAAAATTCAAGACAAAAATCCAAAACAATCTAACACAAGTAGAACCTAGAATCACTCTCATATCATCCATAAACTGATTTAATAGAGAATAACTCCTAAGAAATTGGATGATACCTTTAGGGATTAAGACATTAATATAATTAACGATACCATCTCCATACTAATCTTAATTTTAGACCCTAACAAGAACATAATGACATAAGAAATTACTTCTAGCACATATAGTGCACCTGTACTTCGTTAATATACCTACCTTGGTTGACAATTTATGATTGACAATTTAAAGACATTAAATTGGCCAAACATTTTGGCGTATTGCCAAAGAAGTACAAATAGAAGCTAAGCAAAAAAAAAAAAAAACATGATATGCATAGGGATAAATACTCTAGAGGTAGATTTGTATGGCAAGGAAGAAGTTTAATTCCAACAAATCCACTCACTTCTCCACGATTTCGAGAATCCACACCACCTACCCAAACTCAAATTCCATTTAGAGGTCGACAAAGGCTTCCTGAAATATCAAGATCAAAAATCCAATCCAAAACTTCACCCACTTCCTCTACTGATGCTGTTTGAAGAGAATTATACATCCCCAACTACTGGAGTAATTTTTCTATCCTCCACCGTCGAGCAAATTTTGGGAGAAAATTTAGAAGTTCCTAGTGAAGAAGAGGAACAGGAAACCTATTTTTAACAACCATTGATAAAGGAACTAGAGAGATTAGAAGAATGCTATATTAGTTATGAAGAATCTATCATGGCTGAAGAAGGGGAAGGAGAGGTACACAATGTCCACGGCAAGAAAAATAGGATTGGAGGAAGGGGTAGAGGTAGAGGTGGAGATAGGAACAGAGGAGGGGGTAGAGGCAGAGGAAACCAAGACCCTTGTGGATTTCCTATTCTTGATGAAGATACAACCCTCAAAATGAAAAATATATCACCCTAAATTCTTCCTAATTTCCACGGAAAAATAAACGAAGACACAGAGACATTTCTCTTCGAATTGAAGTATTATGCATATCATATGACTATCTGTATGACGATCAAAAGTTAAAATTGGTCCTTGCTACATTAAAAGACTCAGCATTAAAATGGTTCATGAGTCTAGGAGTGCATTCTATAACAACATTGGGACAAATGAAAGAGGATTTCTTAGGCAAATATAGAGATTATTGTATGTCTAGTGTTGGCCTGTGGGGGCCTGACCCAGGTTCGTCGTTAACTATCCAAACAAATCCCTACACTACTCTCCCTTTCGGCATCAGCCCACGAAGCGTAGACCCAAGTCTCACCCGAAGCAGTATGGGGGGATACTGGAACCAAGTTTCTGCACCCTAAGATGGTTGTGATGTTGGTTTATTCCTTCTATCCCTGCCTTCATGCAAGTCACTTGGCTCTAGGGCTCACCAGACTAGCCATTTATTCCGCCATTCAACGCCTCCACAAAAGGGTATGGTTGACCTTTCTCTATAACTTTTTTTTGCGATGTTTCAGAAGTTGAAAAAAAAAAACCATTTGAGAAGACATCACGTTAAATCTCGGGTGCGAATTTCAAATCTTTTTGCTCTATATTTGCAGAGATATGATCTGAGGAAGTTGGTCTTTTTGCATACTCCTGAATTACATTCCAAACAGGTGACCTGGGGAAAATCGTCATAACTTTCTCTCTGAACATCAGATTGAAATTTCGTAAGAAGGTACAGAATGAGGACAGACTGTAGTTTCTTGTATATATTTTTCAGAGCCAAAGGTCGAAACAGTGACTCGTGGCACGTCATGCAAGTTTGCTCTACTGAACTAGTCTATAATCAGGTCACTGTGGGAGATTTCGGATAAATCTTCTTTGGAGAATCCAATTTGGATCAGACTGGTGGCATTGGAAAGAGGAAATAGAGGGCTACAGCAGGTCACAATTTCAGAACTTAAAGATATGAAAGTACAGAGTTACAGTCGTTTCAAGATCGAGCTCCTAAAATCAAGAAAAAGCAAGATGAGGAAGTTTGA
>APFE031726453.1:83640-107089 GCA_000404065.3 Pinus taeda | reverse complement strand
GTAATGTAAAGGAGGTTTCCCCCTCGAAGAGGCTAAATTCTAAGGCATTGATCTATCTTTTCTATCTTTCTTGAAGCTGGTTTCATAACAAGTATAAAAAGAACAAAAATATGAAGAAGGAAAACAAGACAATGCAAAGAGAGATTGTCAGCTTAAAATACAAAATTCTCATGAGAAAATCTAGATGTCAGTAGCTACTAGAAAGAAGAAGAAATTGAAACTTGGAGGTAATGATTCAAAGGCACAAATGGCTGACAATGATGAAGTGTATGAGGACATACAAAACCTCTAGTGTGGGGGAATGTAGAGTCCAAATATTGTCTTACCTTAACATCCCTTTTTGCCTATATTTCCTCTCTTTTCCTATACTTACCACCTAAATAATGTCATAGACACAAGGTTTTGTTACAAGTAAGAAATAACATGTCTTCTTCTTCATGTTTGACTATATGCCCTATTGTTTTGTTAAAGAATACATTTGGCTACAAAATCGGTCTGTTTCCGCAGCTAATCCAGATTTCCGCAGCTGCCTCCATTGTTTTCAAGGTTTAGAAGCTCCAGCTCAGTGATGAAGGATATAGATGGATAAGGAATGGTCCCCTAGTGGATTCCTTCCTATTCCCTTGAACCGGTTCATCAAGATGATTGCACAATATCACGGTCAAACTCCAAAGTCAACTAAGGATTGTAGCTGGAACAAAATCTAAGTTTCATCGAAACCTTATTGATTTGCTTTCGAAATAGCAAATCGAAGGTTTAGCAATATAGTTTAATTGAAATAAAGATATTTAGGATTAAAATTCTCATGTTGTTATGCCAAAGACTTATTATAAAAACTATGGTCGCATTGTGATTTGGTGCACACCGGATGACGTAATTTTTTAAACAATTTGTTAAGTTTTGTTTTGTAAGTAATAGAATTGGTTTTATGTATACAATGCATTGATTGGAAATTATGGACTGATTCGTGGAGGGCCCCTATGACCAGTAACAAGTCTTTAACCAATTGCAATTAGATTTACTTCATTCCTTAAATACTCTATTTTTGTGTGAAGAAATGCAGTATGATGAGTTCGCGAGTGAATCGTTATATGCATGAGCACTTCCCTTTGCTTTATACATATTTTAATCTGCTATTTGAATTGCATTTTATCTGGTATAGTATGGTTATTTCATTTACTTTTTATCTAGTGTAGTCCAACTTTCTTTACTTCATAGCGTAGTTGTTGTTCAGAATATCTTGTTTGAATGAAATTGAATAAGTAAAAGTATGAGAGTATTCTCCCTAGAAATTGAATTCAGATAGTATTCCTTTACAGTTTGATAGAATAGATTTATCTTTCACTTAGTAAATTAGAGCTACAGCATAAAATTCAAGACAAAAATCCAAAACAATCTAACACAAGTAAAACCTAGAATCACTCTCATATCATCCATAAATTGATTTAATAGAGAATAACTCCTAAGAAATTAGCTGACAACTTTAGGGATTGAGACATTAATATAATTAATGACACCATCTCCATACTAAGCTTAAGTTTAGACCCTAACAAGAACATAATGACATAATAAATAACTTCTAGTACATATAGTGCACTTATACTTCGTCAGTATACCTACCCTGGTTGAAAATTTATGATTGAAAATTTAAAGACATTAAAGTTTCCAAACATCAACAAAGTACCTTCACCTCCTTTCAAGCGAGCCCAAGACCATTCAAAACATCATCGTCGCGATAAAATGTCGCCACTTCCTATTCACACTTTCTATTAGAACATACACTCTTAATGGCATTAAATTCCTTCGCCCAACCCTCATGCACTCTGAAGAACTCTATTATGCCTATGCATCTATCCTTCTCCCACATTAAATGAAATGAAATTCTACCCCTTCCAAAAAAGTTGTTTGCCAACTTTAAGCACCATTGTTTCCCAACTCTTTGGTTGAAATTGTGCCTTCCTTTTGCACACACTTTTCATGAGACACCTAGAACCTTTGTTTTTTCCCCTCAACTACTCTCAAAGCCATATTTTTCTTTTCAAACCCTTTCCTTACATCAACACTTTGTTTCCCTTTACCTGACTTCTTTCTCCATCTACACTAGTCTATGCACACAATACCCTTGTAAAACTATGTGTGCCTTCTTTACGTTATCTTCCTACACCTCTATCTCTACTACTTTTTGTAAAATTCGACTACGAAAATACTTGTTACTCTTGTACATTTTCTTGATAAATACATATGTGTTAGCTCACATGCATTGTTATGCCCTTCTCGATTCTTTCATGTGCTTTGTACCACACTCGGATATTGCAAATACACATATGGATATGGATATGTTCTAATAAGAAAACCATACCTATTTACTGCTTTTCATACTGGTGTAATACAATACTACCCTTTGTTAGATAAAAAACAAACATACATGATCATATAATTTCTAATACAACTAATATTCAATTCAACATTCCACCAACCAATGCTATAATTGAAGACACAATGTTATAATCCAAGACACAATGATTTAAGACATATTCTTATTGCACCTACATTTCATTTATTTATCAGCTTCTTTATTACTCGAAAACCATTTCAACAAAATAAAATAAAAATTTCCTGCTACTATGCTTTTAGATAAACTTCCAATCGACTTATTCCATGTAAAAAAAACAAAAACAAAACAAAACAAAACAAAAACAACAAAAATAAACAAAACAAACAAACAAACAAACAAAAACAACAACAGCAACCTAGTCCTCCAACACATCCTTCCCTTTCTTCCCACCTTTGTACAACACTTGTACCAAATGTTTCATTGCTTCCTTTTTGTAGAAAACAAAAAACCCAAACAACTTAATAACTTGGACAAACAAAGGGGAAAACAACATCCTTCTCTCTCAACTTACAAAATTCCTTGTACATATCCTCACTTTCCCCATCCTACATATTGAATGTTTGATTTCAAAGATAAATGCTTTCTTTCTCATTTAGATTTTTATTTTTTAATGAATTTTGTTTATCTTGAAAATTGGAATAAATTTACTTGTCTTCTTCCTTCATTGCACCAACAGTTTGTTTTCTATATACACTATTTCCCCCCTTCACATGCCTTGTTTACTTGTCTTTGTCCACAATTCACTTATGCATCGCCTTTAACAATACTTTCCTTGCTTGTATAGCTATGAAAACTAATCCTGAGAATGATGCAAGGACGGCATGTCAACAAAGGTGTTACACACTTAACAAGGATAGAATAAACACACAACGTCGTCTACTCTACAACAATCGACATAACGCTACTTCTCAAACAGTCCCTATTGAAACTCCTTTACCTTCCTAAATCCAACTTCCTCCCTTTCCATCTGAATCACACGTTTTATTCTAGCCACCATTTCCACCCGTTGTCCAAACTTCTCCCATCCATTCACTTTCCTCACCTCCCACCTTCTGTATACAACTAACCCCCTAAGTCGCTTCCACTTCAACTCCTCAATATTGCATGGACAAACCTCTCCAACAAGCACACAGTCGTTTTCATGAAATAATAGATGCACTTAGCCCCCTGCAAACCTTCTGCATCTATAATGAATCTTACCCATCCATGAAGACAAAATTCTGTTGTGATGTCAACACTTGTTGTCGTTGTGCTTCAAAACGGTCTACCCATCATTTTTCCTTATTGAATAACATGGACCCAAGAGAACAACCACATGTCCTCTCTTGCTTGACTCAAGTTGAAGAGATTTTTATTTCACGTGTCAACCCAATTCTTCAAGTGACCCATGCATGTGGAGGCCAATAAAAATACTCTATCCATACCATTTTCTTCCCTCAAGATATAAATACTATTTCCAACTCTCTTCCACACATGCTCAGAGATATAAATATCCTTGTCGTTACTAAATGCAGTCCTAAATACACAACTTATGAATTTTTCATCAGTAGATCACGAGTTCTATCAACTTTGCAATACAAAATAGTAAATGATCCCTACTACATGGATTTCCATGTAAATCCATGTGCACTATCATCCTTTCCTGGACTCCTAACCGATGTCTCCCCTTACCTACGTCATGTCAGCACCACTTCCTCTGGATCCCAAGAAAACCTTCCTATGCTTCTTGATCCTGACCTTGTCCAGCCCTCCCCATCTAACCTTCATCCATCCTCGTTTTTATCAACACTGCCAAACACCCAAACCAAGATTGATGAAATATTTGCCTATGTAGAGTCTTCCAATTCCACTCCCACCCATTCGCTTTAATGGCCCATTGTTGGCCTCTCTCTAATCAATGAATACAACACTGAGGACCTCCTTGCCATGACCTTTCCCACAAGGTATAGCATGTTAACCCAACCAAGAATCACAAAATTCAATATGAAAGAATACGCTTTGCACCTAATGCGCTACCATGACAATAGATCTGGACAACATCCTAGATTTTGCTACTACCTATATAGCCTTATCATGCACCATCGTAGTCAAGCAACAACTTTTGTATTCATTAAAAGGGACCTTGAAAATACCTTTCCTACAACTTTTGTATACCTTCAGGACCACCTCTACCAACTTCCTCCTTCAACAATTCCATACCAAATTATGTGATTCACACTTCACTCCAAGGGGGGTGTTCTTTCTGGACCAAAGCTCGAGGGGAGCTCAGTGACATGATCATTCAATTAGGAAGCCATACCTTCTTCTTCACACCTAGTGCAGTTGATACCAAATGGCCTGACTTACACATGTCCATGCCTTCTAGTCCTCCATCCAATGCACATGATTATCCTCAATGGAGAATCCAAAACATTGTTGCAAACCCACATCGTGCATCTCAATACATCCACTGTAGATTCACAATATTCTTAGAAGAGGTCCTACTAAAAGGATTCCATGTAAAGGACTATTGGTGCACGTATTACTCAACCTTAATTTCCTTTCATCCTTTATGTACATGTTTTAATACAACAATCTTGCTTGCTCTATTCTATTTTTCTGAGGTATGAATGGAAGCATAGAGGATCTGCACACATACATGGTTTCCTATGGTTTGAAAATGCACGTGATATGGATAACCTTGAATGGATCAACAAATATAGCATTGCTACTTCCAAGTATTTCTTTGATTCATATGTAACTGCTTGGAATCCTCGATCCCTCTAACACAGAATTGCAGGAATACATCAATCTATGCTTCGTGGTCCTTGCCTTCTTGCAACAAATGATATCCTCACCTCCAACGAGCTAAATGAATACGAGGAGATTGTCAAATGTGTCTAGTGACACACAAATTGTCATTCCTCTACATGTCTTCACAAAACAACAGTACTACATCTTGTTGTTATGGAGTCCCTTAGGAGCTACATGAATCCTCTTCCATGCACATCGATGAATCTGGCTGAGAAAAAAAAAAATATATAGCCCTGCTAAGAATGATGATAGGATTAATGTCCACAACCTTCACACGCTTACTATTTGGAGGGCCCACATTTACTTCCAACCTGCCATATCACGTCATGCTATCTTGAACTACATCTCCAAATATGTAGCAAAAGCAGAGTCAAAGTCTGAAAGCTACCACCAAATGCTAGTGTGCCTTGCACAAAGTTCTCCTCTCGATGCCCCTACAATTGTCGTCATCTGTAAACTCCTAACTGAATTAGTTTCTAATAGGGACATTGGTGCACAAGAAACATGCCACATGCTCCAAAAACTCCCCCTCACAAAATTTAGTCACTCTGTTGTCACCCTTAATGTTAAGTAAATAGTTTTCAAATGTGTTACAAATCACTTGGATTCCCAACAACTAGCAATGCCCTTCTTCACTTCATATATGTAAATACCTCATTTACTAGAGTCATTGTCTCTTATTGAAGCCACATGATGTTGGTCATTCTCCTCTTGTCAAAAAACATTACCATGGAAACGTATCTTCCCTCCGAAGGTCATACGCATCTTACCTCGATACACTTCCATCCCATCTCAAGATGAAGACCCTTATGTAGACTTCTGTTGGAGTGAACTACTCTTATATTTCCCTTTTTGTAACCTGCTTGATGACAATGGTGGAAGTGACATGGAAATTATTGCACATTGGCAACAAATTAAACACACATATTGTCCATGACATGTCCATCGTGCGCCTGAACAACCACCTCCTGTTGACTCTGAAGATGCCAATATTCTTGAAATGCATTACCACCAATCCATGGACATGGATGAATGTCAATTCCTTTCTCAGCTCCACCCAAGTAATGGCATCCTCCTTGATGACCTTGACATGCTTGCTCATTGTGACTTTGATGCAAATCATAATTAAGACCATTCTATTATCCCTTCAAACTTGCAAGATACCGCCATTCGCTTCATATAATTTAACCACTCCTCCATAAAACTCTGCTATCTCCCCTCTCCAAGTCCACACTCCATTTCCTCATTGTCCTCAATCCAACTTATGGCTTTCAATATCATACTTTCCCACTTTTCATACAACGTCTCCATTGCACTAAAGATGATCACCAAAGGTACTGCTAGGACTGGAAAACCTTTCCTGATTAACTGCCTCAAGGATATGTTCCTACCTAACTCTACCAATAGAGAAATCCCTCTACTCTTGCTTTCTCCAACTGTTGTTGAAGATTTCTAAATAAATGCACTAACAATACACTCTTCCCTTTGCATCCTTATCTCCTCCATCCAACCTTTGGAAGGTCAATCTCTCCTAAATATCCAAGAACAATTATGTCATGTCAAATACATTCTCATTGATGAAATGAGCTTTGTTGGCCCTAAAATTCTTGCTCAAATTGATGAGCGTTTGCATGAGGCTTTCCCATCTAGTAGAAACACTTCATTTGGTGGGCGCTTTATAATCGTTTTCAGTGACCTTGGACAAGCGACACCATTAAAAGATACACCAATGTATGTGGGGATATCTCGTGGCAATTATCTCTAGAGGAGCTTTAATACAATTTTCACACTCTCAACTATCTTTTGCTAGCAAGGCACAAACCCTGAACATGGTTCATTTCACCAACTCCTCTCCAACCTTCAAAATGAAAACTCTACAATAGATGATTTGAATCTTCTCATGACATGTACAACATTTGTTCATTCACATGATGAGAAATAAGCATTTCACAATTCTACGCACCTTTATGCAACAAATGAATATGTCGCATTACACAATAAAAGCATGCTAAAAAATTTTAACATGTTAGTTTCACGTGGCCATGCTGAGCAAAGGAAACACCAGCCCTCCACTACTCAATAATATGAAAAACTTGATGCAAAAGTGCTCCTATGCATTGGACAACAAATCATTTTAACAAGAAATCTATGGGTTCAAGAAGGCCTTGTTAATGGAGCACTTGGAAAATTTGTTGCTATCTTTTACACAACTACTTCTAAACCCCTCGACCTACCATCATTTTTTGTTTTTGATTTCATTCACTACAAAGGTCCACCATGGGATGCTTCAAATACAAAATATGTGCCAATTCCCCCTATAACAAGGGGTTCTCACACACAAATACCACTTTGCATGGCATGGGGCTTAACAATCCTTAAGTCGCGAGGCATGACCCTCCATAAGGCAACAATCAACATTAGCAATATCAATTGTCAAGGCCTAACCTTTACAACTGTATCTCGAGTTAGATCGTTATGTGATATATACATCTCGTCAGCTTTTACCTTTGGTTTCTATTCATGCATGCAAGGTAATCCTTATGTCATTCATAGAAAAAAGAAGAAGAGGCATACCTTGCCTCAAGATCTTTGCAACAAAATCCATAAAGGCTTCCCTTACTAGTGATTCAACTAACTCTGCAATGCACTTACACATGTTCCATTTGTTGTCTTATTAAAATACAAAAAAACCTTTGTGTACTTATTGACATGCTTTTATTATACATTAGTTTAAGTTTCATTAGTTGTTATTACTCTTTTATATATCCCATTGACTTCATCTACTTTTCAATCTTCACTTATAAACTTCTTGTTCTTTTGAAAAAAAAACAGATATACAAGCAGAGGTTTCTCTTCAATAAATACAAGAAAGATTCCTACAACCTCGCAATTTGCCTCTATATCACATGCAACCAACTCTTCAATACTTCGCAGGATAAAGGCTTTCATGCATATCCTCATCCATATACATGAAAGGGATGTAGCAAGAGATATTTGAACAAATTGGAACGCATGAAATCCCGAGCGTATCCCACACCTAGATCTCACTCATCATCTTGTATTTACGAAAGACTTTGCGTGCCTTGTCAAATTTTTGTGCACCAAAAAAAAAAAAAAAGATGCCCTCTTCTTTTTGTTGGACATAAACTTATATTCATGCCCTCTTCTTTTTGCTAGACATAAACTTATATTCATGCCCTTGATCCAAAAATATGTATTTCCCCAACATACTTCTACTTTGATAGAAATCAATATGTTTTCCCTGTACATTTTTGGTTTGTTAACTATGTCTTGTAAATAAAACTGCCATATTTACACATTCACTACATTTCACTATGTTCTACTATGTTTCTTTACTTTTATGTCTTCGTACCCCTTCACATTTTCTTAAATTTGTACAGTATATGTTGCTATTCAAATAATCCACACAATCTTATCACATGCCAAATACTCAAAAAAAAATAAAAACACATCACAAACAATGTTTAAAGAACAAATTAATTTTTCCTCAACATAGTATACATACAAAATAATACATTATCACTTTGCATTCTACTTTAACAAAAAAATTGTCATAATTGGCCAAATCTCTATAATTGCACAAGTTCATCCCAAATTCTAGAATTTTCAGACAAAGATTTCTTAATATCCCGCGTGGTAATAACAACACTCATAAAAATGCCATGGTCCATCACTGCAACAACATTGTCAATAAACCCAACTACTATCATAGCGGCAAGGACGCCAAACATTGTTGTGGCAACCCAATACAATACAACAACACTTGTAAAGGCTTCACACACAAAAAAAAATCGTTGTTTCTTGCCGCACCAGAAACACAACTCAATTGAGCAACACTAAAAACTATTCTAACATGGAGGATTGCCAATTCTCTCTTCAAGTTAACTCCACTATCCTATTTGATTCATGTATACTTTGCAAGCATTGAATTTCCTTTCACCTACCTTCTACTATCTTTCCTTGCCAACTTCTTTTGTATATTAGGTATCAACTATGCTTTCTTACAAGGAAGTGTTACATAGCATGTCATCAACTTCAAAAACAAGTCATGCTCAAGCAAAGGCTTGACTAGTAATTATAAAACAACTTTCAACAGAAAAATATATGCAGTCTTCTTTCACATTTGTTCAAAATACTAGAAAAATGCACACAATGTCTCCTACACTTAAAATTCTATTCCATTATTTCTTATTTATTTTGAGCTTCACTATTACAATCATGAAAGAAAACTTGTTGAAATGAATCCCAAATAATTCCACTCCTGTACCAATTTTCAGATCAACAAGGTTTCAGGGTAGTGATAGATGTTGCAATACTATCCAGTTCAATCATGAAGCCAAAATGGTTGATCCAAAAAACAGTTATAGGCACAAGAACAAGTGACAACACCTAAAGCTAAATTTGGGTGGGAAGTACACATTAAAGTTTTGGAGGTTTGAGATGAACATTGTGCCACTTGTGTTGTTGGATAACACCTTCCTCACAGACAAGGAGTCTTATTTTACCTGTTGCTCAGTCATTAATTATCCTTCATCCTTTAGCGTGACATGCTACAACACTTCCAGAGCCTCAATTTATTGTTGTGTTGATGGGCCTAGTTTTATAAGGTGGAACAATAGTGGTACAAGGTGCATGCATTCTTACATCACTGTTAGAACTTTTCAAGTTGTAGCCCTTCTTGTTTTGGAATCATTTTCCACGACCAGGGAGCAAGAGATTTGTTATATTCAGGATCTAATTTTAAGTTCATTTTTAGCATAGTTTCTAAATTTAGGCTATAAGACAATTATAATTTTTATATCTGTTTCCAGTCTGACCTGCATTTTTATTTTCTACCTGGCCTTCTTATTGAGCTTAGGTGCACTTCTTTAAGTTGAATTTAGGATTAGCTTCTATACTTGGGAACTTCATTTCTGTAAAAGACCTTCTTTTCATCTGTAAAATAAGTCCACTTTTGAACTATTGATCACTCATTACCAAGTTATTTTTTAAGAGTGTTGTGTAGTTCATGTTTCTAAGTAATAAATAGGTGATGGTGAAATGCAATGAGCTTTTTTTTTGTTCCTGTAATTCTTTCAAGAACTATATTTTAATCGGATTTAAACTATATAGTCTATTGTTTTGGCCCTCTCCACTTATTTGGAAATCCACTACGTTGTTTTCATAATATCTTACACAGTATCAAGTTACAGTTTCACCGATATGAAGTGCAAATCTGGTTACTATGACTTGAATATTCAACATCATAGCCTCCACAAACTACTAACAAACCTAAATGTCGTGTTTGTTATTTATCAACTTGTCCAAATGTTTTAATTGTTGCCATGCAGGAAATACAAACAAAAAAATCCATGGGTCAAAAAAATAAACATGTGACCCTTAGCCCAAAACATATGCACAATAATTTTGACTTTAACAACCAATAATGATATCTAATTGCTACAAAACCCACACCAATTATTCACACAACAATCTAACTTGACTGACACTTGTGCCTACAATCTCCTCTCACATGTTACTAAAGTGATCATGCCATAAACCACATATTACCAATGTTCACAACTGTGAGCACTTGATCTCATCAATGCATATGTATCTCTATGCACATGCTGAAAAGTGTATTTTATTTTATATATGTAGAATGAAAATTAACAAGGAGAGGAGATCCTCTCATGATACCCAAAAACTTAGCAAGTTCCAAGAAAGAATAAAGTCGCCAACCTATAGACACAAATTGAGCAACTCTAAATAAATCTCTGCAATTTGGTATCGTATTTTGTTGCAGGAGAGCCTTAGCTTTAGCTTAATTTAGTTTGTTTAATTGTGTAACAAAACATTTGTAGGCACTTTGTGTGCCTACAATAGAGATATGGTCATGACTAATATCTTCGAAAAAGGAGATGGTTATGCTTATAGTAGCCATACTTATTTGGAGTTTTCACTCTTATTATTCAAGCTTTGACATTTGCTTTATGTTTTGAATCATAACTAATAGTCACAATTGTTGGTATTGATCTATATTACATGTAGGAGGCATGTGTTTGAATTATTCTCCCAACAAGAGGGTTTGGAACCAACCTTATGGAGGTGTGAAGGATTATGGAATAGCGAGGGAGGGAGTGAGATATGCCATGGAAGACATGTTGGTTACCAAGGTCCTTGTAATGAAAAATGTAGGAAATATGTAAATAAAATCATAGTCATACAACTTTGGATTGTATCTCCTGTACATTTGTAGATACTTCATTCATCTTTATCAACTAATCCAATGCAAGAGACATGTTTCTCTCTGTACATATTGTTGTGGGTTTAAGCACATAATGAAATGTTCTTGTTTATTTCTTTATTTGTAAAACTTTTGGGTCATGTTGCTATGAAGGAGTAGGCTCTTCTATTTGAGGATTTGTAACCCAAAGCTAGCCCATGTTTTATAGAATATGGAAATACTGGACTAACAAAATATTTGTGAGATCTAGATGTCTTTTATATATTTACTTTTATTTGTAACTCCACATTTTTTCTTGGTCGGGTTGAGGCTAAGATATTAGGGCGTCACATCAGGAATTCTCAGGTAGATCTTGGACCACATGCATTGAAAACCAAACCTATTTATTGTGGTAAAATCCCACTAAATCAATGTTGGAGTGGACTTGCATAGACTTTTTAATGAGGCACTATCCTCGTCAAGCAGAGAAAATGTAATGCAAGCTTAAAGAGTAGGTTTATGACACACACATTTAAGGAAATATAAATTTAAAGCAATTGTCCCCTTCTATTCTTTGTAACTAGCTGGCTGACTCAAAAGAAGAATTCAACTTTCCCTTGTAAAACTTGAGATTGATGGAAATATTGAAATGGAGATTTCCACATTAGACATATTGTTTTGAATTTTTTGGTTTTCATTCCTCATCAAAGGAAATCTTGCAGATAGTGAAACCAAAAACTTAAGACAATACTTCGGATGGAAAAAATTTATGCTTCCCTTCCTAATATGATAAAAGCCTATGTACAATATATATTGACAACATTAAGTTGTCAGATTAAGGAATGATCCATGCATACAACTACAATATTTGCACTTAAATATCCATAATATACCTAGGCATAGTCATTTACTACAGAGAGGACATAAATCTCAACAAGGGATGCCATTATGAAGAGAGAGACTCATATCATCAACCAACTCCAATATAAACAATAAAAAGAGTGAATGTGTACTCAACCATGACAAACTACAACGACACGCTGAAAAATTGGTTTAGTGCGTATCATTTTTTGGTGTGTATTGATCCTCCATTGATGTATGGATCATCAATGGTCATTGTAAATACCATGGATCATGCCATCCTCCTCAACCTAGTGAGCATAATGCATTGGTTCTTGGTTTTTTTGCTTTCTGTCCTGGATACTTTCAATCGAAGGTCGGGATGGCTCTTCTTTTCTTCCTTGGAATCTGCTCGTGTTGCTCCCAAACATTTTTTATCAAAAATTTGCAGCTAGCATGTATTTTTGGGCTCAAATCCAATGAAACAACTCACACAGCAGGTGCTAATATGAACAATGCATCTAAGCCAAAAATATAATGCTACCAATAACTATAAGGAAAAAATTATAATCATGAAGAAAAATACCTGAAATGAGGTTTGTAGAGTTACAACTCTTTATGATGATGATGATGCAATAGCAATTATAGGATGGATTATTGTATTTCATTTGAATTTAAGTCTTCTAAATTTTCCTTTTTATTTTGAACATTGATTTTTTTGTGCAATCATTATATTGAATTATCAAAATTTTGGAATGTTGAATTTTACTGTGTAATCGTGATGGAGAGTGATGAATACATTCACATTTTTTTATCTTTGTAACAATGAATGGAAATTGTACAGATTTATTTATAGTTGCTCAATTTTTTATTACATTCATGTCTACATGGATGGAGCATTCAAATTTCCCTATATGGGCTCATGTGGGTGTGTTTTTTTGTTACAGTTCAAATTGTCTTTCTACTTACAGGATATCATCGTTTTGTAGTCTTCGACTTCACAGTGTCCTCTTTTAGTCATCTCATGTACACTATATAAATCTGGGCTTAAGTGTGTACTAGATACTTTTAGGCATGCTAAATTCATATTGGATGCATCTCTACTTCATTGAACTACACATTTGTGCTTGTCACTATGGAAAATGATGATGTTGTAGTTTTTTACTTTCTCTCAGCAAACTATGTGGGTATTCTTGGTCACTATACCAACCATTGTTGTTTGATCCCTTATTGTCCTCTTAAATCTTTTCCATAGTTAGTTATTTCTAGAAATTATGAAATCCTGCTCAGATTGACTAGCCCCACTTGTATCAATAATTCTTCTTGATTACAACCTACCATGGTAATGTCATTCCAATTGAAGGTTCAATTTCCCCCTGACATCCAAAGTTGCAATAATACATAGAATTATGGTAAATGCCATAGGTTTTATGTTTGCACACTAGAACCATTGAATTTACATGGGAAAAGAAACACTTTGCATCTCATCTATTGATATTGTTGTAGACCACGGTTGTTCTTAATTTATCTTTTAATATTTAATAGAAAACCAACAAGACAAGAAAAATTGATCAATTTAAACCAACAAGTAAATCTTCTTCCATTTACTTTGTTGTTCTCACTGGTTAGTATAATTGCATATCTACTCTAATGGCTGGAGGGTGCATAGCTTTCTTCCAAAATTTAGTTTATAATTGTATTTTGTCAAATGGTGGACGATGAAGAATTGGCCTTCTCACATTTGGGCTAGTCTAGTTAGCTTAGTTATCATTATAGATGATCTCTTGTTGTTATATTAGGGTGTGATGACACCTTATACTTTTTTATTTTCACTCAAGCATCACCTTCAAAATTAATTACTGCAAAAAATAATTGCCTAGGTCGTTGACACCCTTGGTGCCTAATGTATTCGAACTAAGGAGAAGTGTTTTAATGTTCAAAACTGTGAAGACGCAAAGTTGTGTGTTCAGAATTTAAAGTGGCCAAACTACTATATACTTAACTAAAATATCGTGCCTTGCCTGGTACTCACTGGCTAAAGAAATACCTTGTTTGAAGAAGTCATTGCCTGGAACAATGCTTTATTTATTCCTCCCTCAGACCCATTTCATGCATTTCCATTTAGCACTAATCAATTGCTTAAATTAACAAGCTTGCATTATCACAAATGAAAGTTGCAATAAGTCTAATTCAAAATCGTTATTTCAAAAACTTTAGACTATACCAATGGCCACAGGTAAATTCAAAAGCTTTTTTGAATGTCACGAAAAATTAACTTTGAAATTTTTTCCCTCTTTCTCCTTTGCCCCATTAAAAAAACATAGGGGAGCTCGATGCCATGTCCATCAAATCATTCACACTCGCAACATCAACTTTGGCAGTAACACTTGTGATAACACCACACTCTTAATTTTTCTTTCAACATACTCCCTCCTATTCATATTGTCATCCACATTCTCCTCACTACTCCTTTCGGTGTTCCTTGCTTGGGTGAAATAGGGATTTTGATCTAGTTTAAATTCACTATAATATGCATTGATTTCAGGGTTTTAGGAACAAACTTCAGGGCAAAGATGGTGGTTTCTTTGGGTCTTTTGTTTGCAAATGAAGGGAGTTTCTAGAGCATCCATGCCTATGAGATTCTAGACCATCATAGATGGAATTCTGGGAAATACAAACTTTGACCCTCCAGATCTCAAGGTTGAAGAGAGTGTATTGATGCTCTCATAAAGACCTTTCCGAGTTTTTGAACATTCTGCATATATTTAGGGAATCAAACGTGATGGCCCACTCGCTTGTTAAAGAGATGATGATAATATGTTCTTTATTTGGTTTTTCTAATGGAGTGGTCAGGGAGGAGGGGCACACTGCCTTCCATAGCTGGTTTACTAGACATTTAATTTTTCAGATCATATGTTGTTTCTTTTGTTGTTGTTTAATCTTTTTGAATTGTTTGTTCCTCTATTTTGCTTTTTGGTAAATGAACTCTCCAAATGTATGTGGACTAATACTGAAAACATGTACTACTAAACATTATGACACTTGTTAGCTTTTTGGATTTGGAAAAAATTACAAAATGAGAAACAAATGTAACAAATATTTTTCCTTAATAAAATCCAATTTAATTTGCTATGCATTTGTTTCCCCCCTCATTTTGATACCTCATTGTATCTATCTTTGTCAATTTTAGCTTAAATAGCAAGTGGATGCAAGCAATTGATTTATGTTTTGAAATTTAGCTTAAATAGCAAGTGGATGCAAGCAATTGATTTATGTTTTGATAGATTAAAGAGGGAACACCTTGTGAAATTTTCCATTGAATATAGTATCTCTTTAGTTGGTGTAGGATGCTAAGGGAACACAAATAGATAGTCATGTGCACACAAAAGGAAAGGAAAGGAAATGGAAAGTAATGGTGAAATTGGAAAGTTTTCTATTTTTCAATTTCACTCTTGTTTATTATTACTATTATCATCCCTTGTTTGTGGGACAAGGGACCCACCTCCACGCGATTTGATTGTTAAGTCTACAAAGGCATACATACTCTAGCGCCCTCTAGTTTTGAACCTGTGACCTCTTAGGAGGAAACACATGCTCTTAACCATTGGGTCAACTCAAGCCTAGTGAGAGCAATGAGAGAATTTGTGAAAGTAGGCTAATTGCATAAAAATTGATTGATTTTTTTAATATGTTTAAACAAATATAATTTTTTGAACATTAATTTTCTAAATCTACATTTATTAGAAAAGGAATTTAAATAAATAGTTTTGAAACTAAAAATCTTAAATTGAAATTTTGAAAAGAGAGAAATTTTGTAGGGAAAATGAAATGTGATTTTTTATAAATGAATTGTATTTGTAAAGTTATTATATTATCTAGAGTTATTAAAAATTATTCAAAAATTAAAATAAATAAAAAGCATCCTTGTTGTTATAATTATATATACCAAGCTTTAAAGTTGTATGTTGTCTAATTCTTTTCAACTTGAAAAAAAATTACCCTATTTTTATGATATCCATTCCAAATTCTAATTAAAACTTGATAATTATGCATTGAACTAATCAACTTTGAATATTCTTAAAATAATTATGCATTGAACTAATCAACTTTGAATATTCTTAAAACATAATAAGAGAGATGTTTATTTCATTATGTTAATTACTTTTCTATAAATACTCCAAATTAATATTATTGTCTTAGTCTAAAAATTATGTTTTTTTGCCCTTAAAGTTATGGAAATTCCGGCCATATGGATTTTTGTAAATCCAAGTAAAAGCTGTTAAAATTCATAATTTTAAGTGTCCTAGACTTTTTTGATGTTGCTGAACCCATTTCCACCATCAAAAACATGATTCAAACACTGCATCTACAAGATTTTTTGAAACTTTTTTACCCAAATTCCAACTACTTTTAACGATCTAAACAATTCCTTCACCTCCATTAAAAAACTCCAATATTATTATTTTTTAAATAAAACAAATTAACCTCGCTATCTAAAGCTTTGTATCCTATTCTGGACCAGTATTTCTTTATTGGATTCAAAAGTTAGAAAATATAATCCTCATCATCGCTTCTCATTTTAAAAAAAAAGATAGTTACCAAAAACATCTTCCTCGACCACCAATATCATTGCGTAGTTACACAAAGGTAAGAAAACTAAACAATTCTCATGTGCTATTACAAACCAAACCAAGAGTGCATAATCCAGCGAGCGATAGTTACCCGTATTTCTTAGTTTTTTACGAAGAGTAATTCTCTGGCTTATCCGCTTGGACCTATCGACTTGTAACAACAACCGGGAGCCCGCCCTTCATCCGCAGTGTGATTGAGAGAGTGTACTGTGGACAGACTCCCTCCTCCACGCCCACCTTCAGAGTAAAGCGATGAAGAAGAGAGGCAACGACGGATTTCATCTGTATGAAAGCCATTTCTTTACCCAGGCAAATCCGAGGTCCTGCGTTGAATACTGGAAACTTGAAAGGGTTCTCCACCTCAAAGCTTCCGTCCACTTTCAGCCATCTCTCTGGCCTGAACTCCATGAAATCTTTACCCCAGATGCTTTCCATCCTACCCATTGAATAGATATTGTAAGCTACGAACCACCCTTTGCGTACAACTGTTCCATCTGGTAACACATCATCCCCAGAAGCAATTTTGGTGTCAAGAGGGATGGGAGGGTACAATCTCATTGACTCGCACAGGGCACCATGGAGATATGCCATGCATTTCAATTCCTCGTAACTAAACAACTCTGCATCTCTTAATTCCCCTTCTTTTTCTCCATTGACTCCACGTTTGGCTAAGACTCCCAGAATTTCATGGCGAATGGCTTCTTCTACACGGGGATGAGAAGAAAGAAGCCAGAAAAACCATGTGAGAGCACTGGAGGTCGTATCTCTGCCCGCTAACATAATGCTAATCACCATTTCCTTCAATAGCTTAAGGTCATGATTAGATCTCTGCTCGTCCACAGCCGCCATGAATCTGGAAAGAAGGTCATGCTGTTCTTCCTTAATGTTCTTCCTTATTTCCCTTCTCGATCGAATAACATCCTCAGCAAATTCATCCACCACACCAACTACTTCACGAAGGCGCCTTTCCGAGCCAACGTTGAGGAAGCGCTTGATTCCCATCATGAGCTCAGGAGCCAAGTAAAGGAATCTTCCGAACGAAATCTCAGTCGCACAGTCAAAGGCTTCAGCAAACCGCGATGTAGGAAGAGAGGGTTGGAGGCAACCGGGATCGACCCCGAACGCAACTCTGCAAATGTTGTCAAATGAAAATCGCTGCAGAATATCTTGCAGATCCACAGCCTCCCCTCGTTCGCTTGCATTGTGAAGCACAACCATGAGGCGATTCTGAATCTCCCACCGCACCGTCTCCACCACAAAATTCCTGAGCGACTTGGTGTTGAATTCGTAGATGGCAGCCTTCCTCTGAATCTTCCATAGTTCCCCGTCGACGTTGAAGATTCCTCTGCCCAAGAAATCGTGGAAAAGGAATCTGAAACGTTGGCCCTTTGGATAATTCTCGAAATTGGTTTTGAGTACATGCTCCACATTTGCAGGATTCGCTGTGACGATCCCCGGGATTCCGCCTGGCACAACTGCTATCTTCACTGTGTGAGAGGGTGATGAGGAAAGGACCTCTGTTAACCACTCCAGAAACCTGTGCTGATTTCTGAGAAAGGCAAACAGAGATGTTTGGGCAATTGATGGTCTATTGGGTTTTGAAAGGTATACAAGGCTCACTGTAACGAGGAGGAGGAGGAGAGGCCAAAGCCATGGAAGTTGAAGCATGTGGCTGTGTGAATTCAGTGTGAACGAAGGATCGACCTCCATGGCGAAAACTGGAGTTGTAGACGAATATTGAAAGTATTTCAGCAGTGGTGTCATATATAGATGATATTCATGCACCAGGGAGGTGTGTTCCATTTCCAATTCGTCAAAGCAAAATACCACTCATTCACTTCGTAAAATTTCAAAGGCATCCAGATGAGAAAAAGTACGCGTACACATTAAATTTTAAAGGCATCCCGATGAGAAAAAGTACGCGTACACATTAAATTTTAAAGGCATCTAAATGAGAAAAAGTACGCGTACACATTATGGTTTGGTATGAAATATGAATATTGGATTTCTGTTTAAAGTGTATTTTACAACTTGGTTTCTAGCAAATGTGTACTTCCTTTCAGGTTTATATATATATATTAATTTTTTTGAAATATATTATATATATAATATTATATAATAAAATTTTAGGTATATATCAAAAAAAATAAATATATATTTGATTAGTTTTAATTAGAAATAATAAAATATTATTTTTTTTGGTTTGTTATAATATCACACTCATTTTATATGAATTTTAATAAGGTTATATTAATTCTAGTAATAACACATGGTATTTAAAAAATTGATATTTTATTGATGATGAATCATTTCTGTTGTGTTTAACCTTGGCCAAGAAAATTTCTTATGTAATTGTACTGAAGACTTTGCTTAATTCAATTTTACTGTTTATTTTAAAATAAAAGTTTAAATATATATATGATTTTAACTGAATTTCATTTCATTGTGATAAAAGATTTTTAAGTTCTTTCATTTTTTTTAATTATTTGTTATTTATTTTTTGAAATATTTCAATATAACTTTACATAAAATATTGAATATTTATATTTATCATAATAAATTATTTTAATTCAAGATTATTAGATATTTGAGATGAATTCTGATCTTTTTCTTTAAATTTTGTATTTAAAAAAAAAAAAAAATTGGGCCTCGACATTTGATCTCCATCAAGTTTTATAGATCTAAAATTAAGACAAATCTATACTCATATATAGAATTATGAATTGATTTTCATATTCATAAAAAGTCATTCACTTTGACATGTTCATGGAAAGCTTGATGTTAAAATTTATTACCTAATATTTTTATATATTTAGAATTTTGATTAAAGTGATATCTTATTATATTCATTTTTTAACTATATAATTAAAAAAGTGTTCATTATGAATGTAAATTGTTATCTTGTAATGGAGGGTGATTTAAAATTACATTTACTTAGTTAAATAAATAACAGTTCTAAATAAGTTAACGGCTACAATGGAAGGGAGTTTTATAAGTGTCCATGTCCACTTTATATATTATGTTTATATATTATTAGTTTATTATTTCAAGTGACATGGTTTTTTTCAATAGTATTAATTATTTTTCCGAGTGTTGAGTAGATCTGGAGTTGAGATAGATTTAGACTAGTTTAATTATTAGCTTTTAAATAGGTTATATTAGAGAAAAATATCATGGGAAAAAACATAGGTTACAATCCAAAATGTTAAATATCACATTACAACATTTGGTTGGATTGGAAAATTTTATGTTATTTTATTTTATTTTTGTTAATTTTATTTTACTTTTAGTTTATTTATCAAATCAAAATGTTAAAAAAAAAACATCTCTACTATACTAAATTGAAAAATGTCTTAATAACTGTGATTAAGAAACTATGATTTTATTTTAATAATATAATAACTCTTCCTTATTTAAGAATTAAATTATAATAAATTTTCTATTATTTAATATATATAGTACATTATTAATATAAACTTTCACTTTGACAAAGACTTTACCCGTTCTGGAAGCATCGAACTTGTCAAACATGTTTCAGATCTCCTGTATCCAACGTGTTCCTTGCTGTAAAATATTCTGTTTTGCCGATTCTCTTACTCAAGTTCAATCAAGTCTAAATTTAAATTTACAATCAAGTCTAAATTTAAATTTGGTTGAGTATCAATATTACATCTTTGGACATTTATACGGTAAAAGTAATTGTCAGTTAACATAGCAGATTTTCTTGGAGTATGACGACTGTGTAGAAAATTCTAGAAATGGCTATGCTGATATACCAAAAAAAGATAAGTAGATAATTATTAGTATGTTTACTTAAAATGTTTTAAGTATATTCTTAAATTAAATTTAATTAGAAATTTTTGGAATTGGAAATTGGAGTTATTTAGTTTAAATATTTTAAATTTTGATATTTTAAGTATATTGGAATTACCAAGTTAGTTTAAATATTTTAGATTTTGACTTTTGGAATATATTAGAATTATTAAAATGTCTAAATATTTTAAATTTGGATTTTTTTGGTGTAGATATATTGGAGTTATTAAGTTATTCTAAATATTTTATAGTTTAAATATATATATATTTTTTATTAATTTTATTAAAAATTTTAGTTAGAAATTATTGAGATTATAATGTAGGTGTAATTTAACTAGCAGGAAGAATTGTCTGGAAAGTAATGGAAAATCCTGTTATATTTAGAGAAAATCTCGCAAGGATTTTTGTAAATCCAAGTTAAAGATGTTAAAATTTAAAATCTTAGGTGTTTTAGTTGTTTTTGATGGTGCTGAATTCATTTCCACCATCAAAGACACCATTCAAACACTACCTCTACAAGATTTTTTTGCCGCTTTTAACCGTCCAGGCAATCCTCCGCCTCCATAGACGACTCCATAATTTGATAGGACTATTTCTTCATCATGTTCAACTTATCACTCCCATTGTGGAAATAACACAAAATTTAAACCCAAAACTTCAAATCAAGTGAAATTTCATTTCCATAACTATTTTTATATAATCCATAAAAATTCAATATATTTTATAGGTTTTAAAATATAATTTAAATAATTAAATTAAATTAATTAAAAACAAAACATAATTGATGTCACTATAATTAAAACATACAACAAACTTGATAAGATTATGATAATAAAAATAAAACACTTAAACTCTGCAAAAGTCAAAGTCATGGACACTGAAACTTAAATCTGATGCTTAATTTGTCGTGTTCAATGTCCAGTCATTTGGCTTAAAAGTAGAAAGCAACAGGGTACAACCTGAACAAGCCACCATTCACTTCAGTGGTGTCACATCCCCAACCGCATTTTCTTCATCTAGATGAATGTGAAATAAATCAAAAGCAAAGGTATCGGAAATTGGAATGAGGTATCAGGCTAGCAAAGTCGTCAGAGGTATCGAAATCGGGGGATAATTCAATGTGTTAAATAATTCAAAGCTTTCGAAATCAGGGGTCCGCTTTATGTATAGTACAATGAACTGGCATTGGAAACAATGGGTCAGTGGATGACTTTTTGTCACAGGAAAAAACAACGAACTTCAATTCAATTAAATTAAAGCTGTTGCATTTAGCAGAATTCATCTGCACCCAATCCTACTGCTGCAGATCCAGCAAGGATGTCAAATAGAGTGAACCAGACCATAGAAAACAGAGATACTCCCAACTCTGAACCAAAAAATATAAAGCATACAGAGGTGGACCTCACTCATCAACTCCTTCCAAAGACCAAAAAAACAAAAATGCCCTTGCATATAGCAGCGAATGACCCAGAAAGAATGGGTCATAGTCCTGGCAGAGAAACAAAATACATGATCTCTCTGCGGTCAGAATTGGTTTGACAATTTTGGAACATATAGGTGGTTTAAAGCATTAGCCATTATCATTATAAAAATACATGATCTCTCTGCGGTCAGAATTGGTTTGACAATTTTGGAACATATAGGTGGTTTAAAGCCTATGCCATTATCATTATAATTTTATTTATATATATATAATTTGAGTATATTGAATATATAATAAAATACGGGAGATATATTTGATATATATTAAAAAAAATTATAGTGGAAATATATTTGAATCCAAGGCCCTAAGCTCGGTCCGTCTCCTATCGAAGCTTTGGAAGAGATTTGTGGATGACACTAATGTTATTTGTTCTCATGGCCAAGAGGAATTGGATCGCTTGTTCGATCATCTCAACTGTAAGTCGTCTGCTATTAAGTTCACTAAAGAACAAGAAGTCAATGGGTGCCTCCCGTTTCTTGATATTCTTATTTCTAAGAATAGTGATGGTTCCCTCTCCCACCAAGTGTTTCGAAACAAAACACATACGGAGCAGTATCTTCATGCTAGTTCCCACCATTTCTCGACTCAGAAGTTAGGTGTTCTCAACACCCTAGCTACTCGGGCCCTTAGAATCTCTGATGAACAAAGCTTTGAGAAAGAGAAATCCCACCTCCTTAATGTTTTTGCTGAGAATGGTTATAGCAAGTTCCTAGGTCATAAAGCCTTCCTCAAAGCGGCCAAAAATTCATCAGCTAAAAGAGATCCGAAAGAGCGGGTCATAGGTGTCCATCTTCCGTATGTCCAGGGGACCACTGATAAGATTGCTAGGATTCTTAAGAGGCATAATGTCCCCTCGACCTTTAGACCCCTCAACACCATTCGTAAATCCCTTAGGTTGGTAAAGGATCCTATCGACCCTAAGGACATGAAAGGGGTTTATATGATTCCTTGTTCCTGTGGGACCCCCTATATTGGAGAGACTAGTCGCTCCATTAATCAAAGGATTAGTGAGCATGCAGCTGACCTTAAGCATAGGAGGACCAAGTCTTCCGCTTTAGCTGAGCACGCTGAGAGTACCAAGCATCATGTTTGCATAGAGGAGGTGAGTGTTATTGCTAGGGTTTCGCATTTCCATCACCGAAAATTTAGGGAAGCCCTTGAGATTGAGAAGAGACCGAACAATCTCAATAGAGAAGACGGATGGAAGATAAGACGGATGGATGATAAGCAGTTGTTGGATCCCTGCCCTCTCCTCCCGTTAAAAGGAA